>LJIJ01005699.1:0-11188 GCA_001718145.1 Orchesella cincta
CGCTGAGACAGGAGTCATTATCATTAATTGGCTACTTTTCAGCATAGGACAAAAACATTTGGGGAACCTTGAGTTTCCTACTTTTGATTACAGTTCTTTTAATTAAAATCATTGTGTTGGCTGGCTACAAAAGAGAACATGAAAGCAATTTCTCTCCAATTTCAATGCTGTTAGAGCAAGGTATTGAGCTACCAAAAACCACATCACTTCGGATCATTGTGGTTTCGTGGTGTTTAATAGACATAATTTTGAGCAACGCATTACAAAGGAGAAATGAACATGAACCAAGCATCCACTCCAACGGGTGAATTCAAACTCATTGCCGGCGAGTTATGACTGAATCAACTTTTCGTATTTCAAGTGCATTTCGTCGCTGGTGCTGCAAGTTGTCGAATCGATTAAAGATGCCAATTTCAACCACATTTTAAGAATTGCGAAAAGACCTGGGACATATAGGACCACAAACGCAGAGTGTAGTGAATGAGATCCCAACGTCGTCACTTTTTGATGAAATGCTTGACACAAGTAATTCTCATTCACAAACCATCAACACATCCCGAAACGAACTCAGAATGTGGGGAACGTGAGAGGATTCAGAGGAAGCTGTGAGTTGCAATTATTCTCACAATTTTATTCACATTTTCTCTCTAAAGTAATCCATAAATTTGGGGCCATTTTCTCCGTTCGAAAAGTTCAATGGATCTCTCTCAAACAGGTTTCTAATTCGAATTTTCGTGTCGTTTGGAATGAATTTATAGTGTTCTGCTGAAAATTTTCCTTTCGGAAGCCACGATTGACCAACTGCTTCAGCCCAGGAAATTCTATTCGCTGAATTAAATCCGAAGAGATGTTGCTCTGGTAACAATAATTGAGAAGAGCCATGCAAATTAGATAGAGAAAAACAGCATCCTGCCGATGTCAATAAGTGGTACTATTTCCAAAAAAGACCCAAAGCAGGTCAAACCCTTTCAAGATATTTTTGTATATGAAAGCGTAGACGAGACCAAAAATAAAAATAGATAGCTAAGCTGGCCAATCCATAACGGAAATAATGTTGTAGTCGAGATTAGCGTGTTCTGAGAGCATTCCACACCCGGGAATCCGGATGGGAACATCAAATGAAGGAATGATGGAGCCTCTTGACACAACATAAATATTGTGCGTTTTCCCCACCAAATTCTCAAAGTAGTGGATTCGCAAAAACCATTCCGAGTTAGGGGACACCCGATTTGGTTGAGTTACGAGGGTTGTGTTAAAATGAGCCAGAGGATAGACAAAAGCCAAATGATTGGTTCTGAACATTCCTCTGGAGGATTGAGTTTTCCTAAACTTTCCAGTGGCTTGAGTTGATGCAAGAATCTCTTCCAATAAATTCCACCCACTAGGGACAAGGATCGGAATTGCATTTCCGTACCCATTCCCATTTAGGGTTGCTCCAAGTTGTTTCAGCTCCTTGTGGGATGTTGGGATATGAAATGTAGAGTTCCAGATGTTGTACGACAAAATAGCAAGTATCGCTATGCTCTGGGTTGAAACTCGTCATGGATAAAGAAAACTACAGCTGCATGAAACGAGTTTCACTTTGAAAGATATTGGATGTAAAACATTTACGATTTCGTGTTTGAAGGTGGCAACATTCACAGCAACTAAGAATATGGCATCTGATGATGTACGAATCCAGATCGTCGGATAGCAAAAGCCGTCTCACTAAAGTCTTCGGTTAGGAGGGAATAGAATACAGGGATCTCTATGCTTTTGAGAAAATCTGAAATAACCGTGCTTAATTTGTAGCTCCTCGCTTTGCTCCAACTTTTCTTCAAGAGAAAAGTCTAGTTGATATACATTATGAATTGTGAAACTGAGCTCTAGGTTTGGGTGGAATAGTTCGTGATACCAAAATGGGGACTTGTATTCGGACACGTTTCCGGTGACAGTATTTATGAAACAGTTTGATTCCACAGAAAATGGGATTTTAATGCCTTCTTTGCTAGCTAATAGCAGCGCAGTCAGGAGCATGAAAAAGCCGTTGAACAGCAGTAGGCTTTTCATTTTGATTGTGCTTTTCAAATTTGGTAGGGTTGTATTGTTGTCCACGGAAAATATATTGAATGACGAGGAAGAATAAAAGAGTTTCTGTCAGGAATCAGGTATGTAGGAAATGCACAAATTGAAATGTTTCCGTGTCGAAATTACATAAAACTAGTAGATTTATTGCTATATTTTACTTCCTATCCGTTTTCCACTAGTAGAAGCTGCTATCAAGAATTCAGGCGAGTTGGGTTGCGTGTCTGCTCTCTGTCCATTTATTATTCATGTTTGTAGAAATTGGATCGTAGCGTCCTATCGTCTTGGATTATTCATTACAGCAACTTAAATCAATATGATCGATAGCACCTAGTAGACTCGACATGGAAGTAAAACTGATGACATCTTGGACAGTGAAATCTGCATATCTCTAGGTAATGCACAACTTTCTTGAATGGCAGGGTGTAATACAAAAAAATTAATAGCAACTCAGGAATGAAGTTAGCTGTCAGGTCAACGTACGCATATTTTTGTCTGAGTTATCGCACGGACATCCATCCACCCATCCACATGACATGAAATATGCCAATTCTCATATAAAATCCAAACATTCTGTTTGATTTTAAATAAGGAGGGAGTCGGCTTGCCAAGTAGGCTATCTCGCTCACACACCGCTGTTTCGATCCGCACCATGGACAACTGCCTACAATTTAAAAAAGTTAAGTTAATGGACAACAATTTTTTTCAGTTCTTATATTTATTATCCATTTCCAGAGGGACTCACTTGGACGCTGTCGATTTTCCTGTGGATCTAAAACTGACCCCGCTCCCAATATCTTTTTCTTATTCATCGGTTTCCAGTCCGGTTTGGCCACTTTCGTTGGATGTCAGATGTAGTTGAGCGCTTCCAGATAAGGCATGTTTCCCGACCTACAGAAAAAATAAAACCAATAAACATACACGGTTATCTGTAAATCTATTCTAAATTCACTAAACTTGGTGTGAAAGGTAGCCTCCATCTTAACTGGAGGGATATTGAATAGATTTACAGATAACCGTGTATGTTTATTGGTTTTATTTTTTCTGTAGGTCGGGAAAACATGCCTTATCTGGAAGCGCTCAACTACATCTGACATCCAACGAAAGTGGCCAAACCGGACTGGAAACACGATGAATAAGAAAAAGATATTGGGAGCGGGGTCAGTTTTAGATCCACAGGAAAATCGACAGCGTCCAAGTGAGTCCCTCTGGAAATGGATAATAAATATAAGAACTGAAAAAAATTGTTGTCCATTAACTTAACTTTTTTAAATTGTAGGCAGTTGTCCATGGTGCGGATCGAAACAGCGGTGTGTGAGCGAGATAGCCTACTTGGCAAGCCGACTCCCTCCTTATTTAAAATCAAACAGAATGTTTGGATTTTATATGAGAATTGGCATATTTCATGTCATGTGGATGGGTGGATGGATGTCCGTGCGATAACTCAGACAAAAATATGCGTACGTTGACCTGACAGCTAACTTCATTCCTGAGTTGCTATTAATTTTTTGTATTACACCCTGCCATTCAAGAAAGTTGTGCATTACCTAGAGATATGCAGATTTCACTGTCCAAGATGTCATCAGTTTTACTTCCATGTCGAGTCTACTAGGTGCTATCGATCATATTGATTTAAGTTGCTGTAATGAATAATCCAAGACGATAGGACGCTACGATCCAATTTCTACAAACATGAATAATAAATGACAGAGAGCAGACACGCAGCCCAACTCGCCTGAATGTTGACTTGATAGCAGCTTCTACTAGTGGAAAACGGATAGGAAGTAAAATATAGCAATAAATCTACTAGCTTTATGTAATCCTCTGACACGGAAACATTTCAATTTGTGCATTTCCTACATACCTGATTCCTGACAGAAACTCTTTTATTCTTCCTCGTCATTCAATATATTTTCCGTGTAAAACAATCCAACCCTACCAAATTTGAAAAACACAATAAAAATGAGACGCCTACTGCTGTACAACGGCTTTTTCATGCTCCTGCCTGCGCTGCTATTAGCTAGCAAGGAAGGCATTAAATTCCCATTTTCTATTGAACCAAACTGTTTCATAAATACTGTCACCGGAAACGTGTCCGAATACAAGTCCCCATTTTGGTATCACGGACACGAACTAGAAAACCTAGAGCTCAGTTTTGCAATTCATAATGTATATCAACTAGACTTTTCTCTTGAAGAAAAGTTGGAGCAAAGCGTGGAGCTACAAATTAAGCACGGTTGTTTCAGATTTTCTTAAAAGCATAGAGATCCCTGTATTCTATTCCCTCTCCTAACCGAAGACTTTAGTGAGACGGCTTTTGCTATCCGACGATCTGGATTCGGTACATCATCAGATGCCATATTCTTAGTTGCTGTGAATGTTGCCACCTTCAAACACGAGATCGTAAATGTTTTTACATCCAATATCTTTCAAAGTGAAACTCTGTTTCATGCAGATGTAGTTTTCTTTATCCATGACGGAGTTTCAACCCACAGCATAGCAATACTCTGTTATGTTTGTGGTACAACATCTGGAACTCTACATTTCATATCCCGAACATCCCACAAGGAGCTGAAACAACTTGGAGCAACCCTAAATGGGAATGGGTACGGAAATGCAATTCCGATCCTTGTCCCTAGTGGAATCCCTAACCTGGTGGAATTGTTATTGGAAGAGATTCTTGCATCAACTCAAGCCCACTGGAAAGTTTAGGAAAACTCAATCCTCCAGAGGAATGTTCAGAACCAATCATTTGGCTTTTGTCTATCCTCTGGCTCATTTTAACACAACCCTCGTAACTCAACCAAATCGGGTGTCCCTAACTCGGAATGGTTTTTGCGAATCCACTACTTTGAGAATTTGGTGGGGAAAACGCACAATATTTATGTTGTGTCAAGAGGCTCCATCATTCCTTCATTTGATGTTCCCATCCGGATTCCGGGTGTGGAATGCTCTCAGAACACGCTAATCTCGACTACAACATTATTTCCGTTATGGATTGGCCAGCTTAGCTATCTATTTTTATTTTTGGTCTCGTCTACGCTTTCATATACAAAAATATCTTGAAAGGGTGTGACCTGCTTTGGTCTTTTTTGGAAATAGTACCACTTATAGACATCGGCAGGATGCTGTTTTTCTCTATCTAATTTGCATGGCTCTTCTCAATTATTGTTACCAGAGCAACATCTCTTCTGATTTGATTCAGCGAATAGAATTTCCTGGGCTCAAGCAGTTGGTTAATCGTAGCTACAAAATGTGGCTTCCGAAAGGAAAATTTTCAGCAGAATACTATAAATTCATTCCAAACGACACAAAAATTCGTATTGAAACCTGTTTGAGAGAGATCCATTGAAGCTTTTTCGAACGGAGAAAATGGCACCAAATTTATGGATTACTTTAGGGAGAAAAATGTGAATAAAATTGTGAGAATAATTGCAACTCAAGGCTTCTTCTGAATCCTCTCACGTTCCCCCACATTCTGAGTTCGTTTCGGGATGTGTTGATGGTTTGTGAATGAGAATTACTTGTGTCAAGCATTTCATCAGAAAAGTGACGACGTTGGGATCTCATTCACTAACACTCTGCGTTTGTGGTCCTATATGTCCCAGGTCTTTTCGCAATTTCTTAAAAATGTGGTTGAAATTGGCATCTTTAATCGATTCGACAACTTGCAGCACCAGCGGCGAAATGCACTTGAAATACGAAAAGTTGATTCAGTCATAACTCCGCCGGCAATGAGTTTGAATTCACCCGTTGGAGTTGGATGCTTGGTTCATGTTCATTTCTCCTTTGTATGCGTTGCTCAAAATTATGTCTATTAAACACCACGAAACCACAATGATCCGAAGTGATGTGGTTTTTGGTAGCTCAATACCTTGCTCTAACAGCATTGAAATTGGAGAGAAATTGCTTTCATGTTCTCTTTTGTAGCCAGCCAACACAATGATTTTAATTAAAAGAACTGTAATCAAAAGTAGGAAACTCAAGGTTCCCCAAATGTTTTTGTCCTATGCTGAAAAGTAGCCAATTAATGATAATGACTCCTGTCTCAGCGTTTGGCATGTTATAAACTGAAGCCCAATTTGTTCCACTCCCATGTAAAAGGTGTTGGAGGAGTGAAAGGTTATGATAGCTATTCGTACGTTTTCATCAATTGTGTAGTCAAAACTGGCATTTGGAAATGCAGTGTAGAGTAGAATGATATCACTCACCATCCAACATTTAGAACTTTCAAAGCTTGGTTTTCTGACAATTGTCGTCATATTCAATTTCAGTTCTTTAAACTTTTTATTTGCAAACTGCGGATGAGTGCTCCGAAAATATGTTGCCAATTGTGATCTGTTGATGATGAACGATGTTAAGACCAAATCCTGCAGTACTTTGTAATTCTGGGTGATCGTTAGATTAAACTCATAGTACTTAATTTTGGTTTGCAGTTGGAAAAAATAATACATTTTTGCATTTAAACCGTCCACCATATAAAGCAACTGAATAGGTACGTTGCTACATGCTGAATTACTCTGGTGGGTCGTCAATCTCTCGGTGAATTTAAATATGCCCTCTGGTGATCCAGTTCCCAGCGTTGCAATTATCAATTGAAAAGTATTGTTGCTCGGCAACGCCAATTTCGAATTTTCCTCTTCGATTCCTTTTTCGTAGTTTACTATCTCCCCCGATCTTCCAACAACCCACGGAACAATATGGTCGTGATGACCTGTTGGAAGATTCAATATGAAATACGGTTCCTTAGAATTGTATATTGGGAATGGTACGAAATATATGTCAACGTAGCATTCAGACGCTCTTTTCAAAGGCAGAGGAAAAAGAAACGCTGGTCTGCCACTCTTGTGTCCGCTTGGTAGTCCTTCCAATTCTAAGAATTGCAAGAACCACACATTTTGTGAGTACCCTATTTTATAGACTGACACAACAATCGGCGTCGTAGTAAGTGGCTCCAATTCTAGGTTGTGTTTTGGTCTCTGAGACCAAAATTCCTTTTCAAGTTTTCTATCCACAGTACCATCAGCAGACATTTTAAACTATGTCAGATGAATTGTGCACTTTGTAAATGGAGTAGTGATTTGGTCCGTTTTAATGAGACGAACTGAGACTTTGCTTGTTTCATTAAAACTTAAAATATACAAAAGAAATGATACGGTGGTGAGTGTGTTTACATTTGCCATTTAAACTTTTCGGAAATGAAAACGCATCTTGGGGAAATATGTTTTTGGAACTTTGTGCAAACTTGAACTGCAAAATATACATGCAGTGGTGTTCGTTTTCCAACCGTGGCGAGTTGAGAATGTGGCACACTAAAAGGGCAACTGTAACATTAAGTACTTTAAAGCTGGAAGTAGGAAGAAGGAGGTTTTAGAAATGGTATGAGTTATGAAAAACAGACCTTGAGTTCACCGTCGGTTAGAAAACTTCCTGGTTGGAGAATTGACTACACATGAATTCGGAAGTACTTATCAGGAAATCAAGATTATTTACATAATGTTGACGACCGTATTTACAACTAATCAACGTGCTAATGGTCCTAAAATAATATGTAACAAAGTCATGATTAAAACTATTGTGATAGAGCGTCTAGCACCCTGCTTCCGTATTTAGTGGTTAAGTTTTTAAACCGATTGCGGAGACCGTTGCTGGAATTCCGAGCAGACGTTACCTGACACCAAGAATATAAATATAAATCCGGAAAATGATAAAATCAACTTACCTTGCAATTGTCTGTTCGTAATCTGTTTTATTGCATTCTCACACTTTCACACAGCTTGGAACGATATTTGAATAGGTAGAAGGTAGCGGTAGAAGGTATTTAATAATTTTGGATAGGAAGACGGTAGAAGGTATATCACTACTTCTAAACAATACTGCAAAAGTACTTAACTTTCTAAGCTCTGCATGTTCAACAAGAATCTTTCACATTATTAGTGAAAGTCGAAAACGAGCCTTGCGTAACTGACTTGGAAACATTATTGATGAATTTATTTGTTGGATTTGTTTTGTTCTTTATGTGTATAAGTCGCATTTCTCCTGCTTTACCACAAATAGTGTTTTAGCGTTAAAAACATGCCAGAACATTCTGAATAAAAAGGCTTGTAAAAATGTAAACTACATAAAAACATATGCATTTACCACGGCATCCGCTTCCTCTCTCTCTCAAACGTCAATCGTGCGGTGATATACATTCATTTCTTTCTAAACTTATGATTTGGGCATTCCAGTATTGTGGTAGTAGCAATATTTTCTACTTTGAATCAAAGCATGCTTCAAACAAAGGTAGAAAAATAGTATAATATTATAATTGACGTCATCATCATCATCATTACAAGTAAGCAATCATTCCAAAAATTCTATTTAATGTTTTCTCTTAATATTATAAAATTATGTACATGAAATTTACACACCTTTTGGCTTTCCAATAATAGCCAAGTAGAACAAAATAATGAGCGTCAAACTATCATGAAAGATAATATTAGGGCACCATTAATAATCATCAAAACGGATTTGGGAATATCAGATTTTAATGCTAATATATAGCAACAATCAATACATCGGGCATTGTGATTGATTGGAGTTAATTGTGTTTCAATTTCTAAGAATAGTTTAACTCGCTCACATTGGTAGATGACTTTAAACCATTAGTGGTCAATAAAACTATGGGCTTACATTTCATTTTCCTGTTTTGTCACAAATATAACTTCTCAGATTTTTAATAAAGAACGCACAGAGTTACTCACGTTTCTGTTCTGTGGTCATGTCCAAATGCTTTATACTTAACTTGTTCCAATTTAAGTAGTTCAAGGCTTTATATTCCGTTCACATTAGAAAACCCATCAGTTATGTGTTATTTTCGGCTTAGGCTATATTTTCACATAAAAAGGGTCATTAAAACATTATTGGCAGCTGCGGTATCCGTTCTGCAACCAAACTGTCAGCCATTTTAGTGTTCAACTAATATAGTTTTTGCGAGTAATTTTATTTTCATCATTTTACGAATGGGAATTTAGTTGGCATTGCATCGTTCTAATATTTTGGGCATATCTATAGCTTATAAAATCAGTTAACCCAAAGTTTTCAAACTGGTATAAAGCAAAATGTTGCCACATGTGATTTTGTTGATGTGCTTTTCAAATCACGTCAACACTCAATTTATAATTGATACAAAAAGTCCCATTGTCATTAACGACGATCGGGGTGGGACAGGAAACAATTTTTTTGGTTATTCTCTTGCATTCATCAAGGGTCAGTTTGGAAGCGCTTCCTACCATCAATCTTCACCTTTTCATGGAACGTAAGTGGAATCAAAGAATTTTAAACGCTTTGGTTTTTAATAAAAATGTATATCGGTTTAGACTGTTCATAGGAGCTCCAAAGGAGACTCAAGTAACCATACGAAATACGGGAATTGTGTGGGGTTGCAATTTCAACAAAAATGCTTCCGTGAGCTGTTCTCCACTCAACAAAGTTTCAAACATGGACCCAGTTTCAAAGCCTTCCTGCACTAGGCCAAAATCCTTGTCTTATCCAGAAACTGAAAATGATCAATGGATTGGGTCGAGCTTGACTACAACAAATCAGCACCTGTATGCTTGTGCTCCAAGGTGGAAACTAAATGGCTTTGTGTATTCATCAGATGGGCACTGTCGAGATTTTACAGCGCGTAATTTTGCATACATTTTTTAAAGCTTCCATTTAACTCTTCGGCAGCTAGGTTTACATGATTTTAATTGCTTAGTTGCTGGAGCATGCTACAAAGCCACTTCTGCTGAAAGACCAACCACAGTTATTGGCCCTTTTTATAAAGCAGGTTTGGAAAAATTTCACAATTTGTACCAAGTTTATTCTTTTAAAGTGTTAAAAAGTTTTCAAATTGATTTCGACGTATCAGATACATCAATTAGCAATTGGTATCAATACGCCCAATTCGGCTTTTCATCTCATGCAACTCGTTCCGGAAACTTGGTATTTGGCACACCGAGCACAACACCGATTGGTTTCACTGGCTACTGGGATTGTAAGTCTAAAAATGGTTTGGAATTACCAGTTTTAATATCTAATTTTTATATTCAACTTTTTAAAGGCAGGGGAACGTATTTGGAATACGTCACTGGAAGTGGGCAGAGGTTTATACGAAACAGAGACCCAGAGTGCTACTCATATCTCGGCTACAGCATCACATCCGGTAGAACTAGGGATAGTAGGGAATACGTAGCTGTGGGTGCTCCCAGAGGAAGAAGTTTCTTTGGTTCTGTGCTGATCAACTATTTTGGGAGTTCAAGTCCCAAATTGTGGGTGGTTGGAGAGCAGTTTGGAGCTTATTTTGGGTATTCGATGGCAACAGCGGATTTGAACGGAGATGGAGTTGATGAGTTGATTGTGGGAGCTCCAATGTTTACAACGGATTCTGATAACGAACACGGTTTTAATGGAGGTTGCGTGTTTGTTTATGATGTGGATTTGAGCTCACAGACACAAAAGCAATTGCAAAAGGTTGGTCAAAAGTTTAAAAAATTCCAATAAGGATTTTCACTAAATTTTCGTAATTTCCGTTTTTTAGTTATGCTTGAACCAGCAGCCAAAAGGAGCTCGGTTTGGGTCAGCAATTTCTAATCTTGGAGATATTAACTTTGATAAAAAGGATGATTTTGCGGTTGCAGCACCATATTATGAAGATGGCGTTGGAACTGTATTTATTTACTACGGCGGTCTTCCCTTGTCAACAACGCCAGTACAAGTTATCCAAGGAAAATCTCTGGGTATTTCAGATTTAAAGGGATTTGGAACGTTTCTTTTAAGCGGAAACGTTGATGTGGATGGAAATGGAACCCCAGGTATGAATTTAGTAGAAGTTGTTTCACTTTGCCCCATATGCTTGAGAATAATTTTTTAACTTTTATGAAGATTTGGCCATTTCCTCTTTTGAATCTAATTACGTGGTCGTACTGAGAACAAGGCCTGTTGCAATTCCTACGCTCAAGGTGACATTTCATGTGACAGTTTTGAGGTACTTGTCACTGAAAACCATAAATTATTGTACAGATACTGCCCGCAAAAATCCACACTTTCACTCTGAGTTGACGAAACTTATTAATTTTTCCTTGCACTCAATGCGACC
>LJIJ01005700.1:0-11183 GCA_001718145.1 Orchesella cincta
TCTGTAGATTCCTTTGCTCGTTTAAACGTGCAAGCACCCGTAAAGGCGCCGCTGTTTCTTGTTTTGACATACGCTCTTGCTACCTTCCCTGCCATTGTGCTAATGAGTAAAACTATAAATAAACAGAACTATATTAAGGACTTGACCAAATCACATTTGCTCATTTATCCGTTGACTCTCATGTGAGATACACATTAGCAGGATGGAGCGAAGAATTTTAAAAAACAAAAGGTTCTTAGAGTACTACTTGGAGGCGGATCCTTCGTCTCGCAAGAAACTCTTAAAAGGGGCTAACAACGAGCAAATTAAATCACTCTGTGAAGCGACGTTGAACGTGGTGAAGAAAAACGTGCGCATTCCTAGCCACGCCAAGCACGCTCTTTGTAGACACAAGACTGTTATCAAACGAATTGCATTCAAGAAAGAACCAATTGCAAAGAAGAAGTCTTTACTTGTTCAAAAGGGAGGTTTTTTGCCAATTGTTTTAAGTACCATTTTACCTTTGCTTGCAAACGCCCTCCTATCTAACAATGGCTAAGAAAAATGAAGCTGATTCCCGCGTCTCTCTACGACCGACTGATGGAGCAGCAAACAACATTTCCAACAAACTCACTGGGCGCCACTCCAAAGTCGGTTTTGGACTCGGATATTCCTGACGAAATCAAGGCGAAGTTATATCAAGAGTTTAAACGGAATCTTCAGGCACATAAAACGGCAGAAGACAGCAAACCCTTACTTGTTAAAATCAAGAAAGACAAAAAACCCGATCCAATATTTACTCCTCCACATCCACCATCTATTAAGGGCGAGGCGTCTTCCAAATTTTCAACACCATTATCAACTCCTATCAGAACTCCAATTCCAACAGCACCATTTTTGACTTCAGATGAGGGTACCCCACTACCATCATCAACATCCTCGTCTCCAGTATCTACCTCTTCATCATCTTGGTCATCATTTTCATCGTCATCTGCCAGCTCTAGTTCTTCAAGGAAACGCAAATTTGTAAAGAGACCAGACCCAGATATGACAAAGTTTTTAGCTGATCAACACATTACGGCCAATGACCAGGGAGAAGTTGTGTTAAATGGAAAGCCAATTGCTCATTCAAATTTCAAACGTATTGTAAAAAATTTAAGCAACGGCCGACACAAAAAGTCGGTTGGTTATGATCAAGTTATTTGTCATATTTCAAAGGGTGATATTCCATATGGAATGTTCACCAATAGTATAATGCAAGATGTAATTAGATGTAAACCAGCAGGCAAAGTTTTGATTGCCAAAACTGTAAATGATGATGATAGTGATATACAATGGGAAGTATATGATTAAAAATTATTTTATTTTTTCAATAAATTTTTTTACAAAAGTGTACACAATTTTATCATTTCTTTCCAAATGTTTGGAAAACTTTGCATAAAACATTTCTACTGCATCCATTTAACCTATTGTACAAATAATATAAATACATAATGTCCACAGACTTCCGAAAATGGGGATTGCAAACAAATATTTGTCTCATTAACTTTTAAATGGTTTCGTTGAGCAAATTTTACAAAGTGGTCTGCATAAGTCTTTATGGGTTTTCCATAGCTACAAAAGAATTCCATGGGTTTGCGTCGTTTTTCAATGTAGATTCCTATCCAATGTGCTCCAGGCATTCCTGAAGGTTGATCATTTATACATATTGCAAAGGGGTAGCTTTTAATTTGAAGGTTATCCAGTTTATCGCATGGAATGCATCCAAATTGAATCTTCTTCTTCTTCCTTCCAAAAAGCACGCCCATTGTTTTAATAATTTGTACAGTGTCCATCTCTAATACTGCTTAGAGAAATCTCTGAAATAGACTTGACGGTCAGAGTTGATGTACAGCACTGACTGGTACTCCAGATAACACATCACTGTTAAGGCTTCAGGGATGGCCGTTTTAAATTTAAGATTTATAACACAATTTCCATGGCGAGGAGGACAAAAAGCATTTCTCAAGTGCCTAAGATCGTACACGAAAACAGTCTTGGATGACATGTATTCATCAAGAGTCAAGTCAATTCCTGAATCACAATCTGCTAAACCAAGACCTTCAAAGACGGACGAATAGGCTCTCACTGCACGTCCATTTGCAAAGTCAACATCCATAGAAAAAGTAGTTATTTCTTCACTGTTGCATGTCACAGAAATTTGGGACAAGCCAAAGTGTTCAAACACGAGAGGGTTTGTATCATAAGTCCCGTGCACATTTTTGGCGTTCAAAAGACCAAGCACAATTCGATCAGGAAGGAAGCCACTAATTAAACTCTCATTATAGTGACAGAGCGTTCCTGTTGGTAAATTGTAAGACTTCATCTGGATCTCACGCATAGGAAAGGCTGCAGGACTTCCAGCTTCCCAATGTTTCAGCATATTAACCATCACAGGAGCAGCAATGGTATGTTTTGTTACATAAAGTTGGGCTTCTTCAATTTGAATTTGAATACCCTGTGCAGCTGCAGCGTACAAGGCTTGAATTGCAAATTCGTCATTTGCTCTGTAGAAGGTGACTTTGACATCACACCTGGAGGGATGAGTTTTGTTTGATGAAATAGGTCGAGATGTGGCCTTCCATACATTTCAAATGTGTTACTTTTATCAGCTAGGTCTCTGCGAGTTATCCAGCCACCGTCCGTTGTATCTTTTTCGCATCTTGTTTAAAGTAACCACTCGCTTGCCCTTGGCTTTTCTTGTAGTCTTTCCTTTCGCCAATAAGGTTTCAATATAGCTTCTGTATGGGTAGTACCCTGATTTTGATGTTACTTCAACATCATTCACGTGCACAGTCACATTCTGAAACATGCTGTGTAGAAAGTTATTTGCAGGAGCGTAGGCTGCGACTAATTTATCATTTTCCAACGGGATGTCGGCTCCATTTTTGTCAACTAGCTTACAGCGAATGTAAAGTTTGGTTTCTGCTAGGTTCAAATACTGGATGTCGTTTCCATTGATTGTAAAAATGATTGGGGATGTTTTACTATCCGTTGAATGGAGGGGGAAGTATGCGACGGATGCAGTGTTTTGAATACTCACATCGTAAGTCACATCTTCGAAAAGGTTAGTTTCCGACCGGACGAATTGGATTTTGGGAACGGATTGCTTTGCCTTAGCCATTTTGCTTAGTCAAATATTGTAACAAAATCACTCTTTCTTAAAACTTTGCGACGCGACTTGGTTTTTCTAGACGTTTTCTTCTTCTTCTTCCTTTTGGTGACACGCTTTGCTCGCTTTCGAGATTTTATTGGTTTTGCTGCTCTCTTCCGTTTCCTCCCTCTTCTAATCCCAGAACCAGACTGATTCAATAACTGATTTCCCACCCCTTTAAGTACTCCCACAGCATTTGATTTTAAGCTGTCTCCAAAACTACGCCCGTCTAATACGTCTGCTGCAACATTTCGTACAGCCTTTGCAGCATGAGGCAAAAGGAAATCTCTTGCGATGGGGATTAGGCGGGAAGCTAGTCGCCCGAAAAATGCACCAAGTCCATGACCGTGCTGCCTGCGAACGCTTGGACGATAAACAAGCAAACCAGGTTCAAACCCACCACCAATTTGATGTGATATTGCCACAGCCATTTTAGTAACGTTTTCGTCTGAAATGAAGTGTTGCACTGAACGCTCCCAACTCAATTGGTAGGTAGTCTGACGATTCGCTCCTTATATACATGCGAATCTGGTCCATGCTAATATTTTTGAGAGGAACGTAATGGTGATGGGCAAACTCATTCGTTGTAGTCTTCCCGATTTCTCCTTTATAATCGGCTATTCTCAAAAGTGGTGCAAGCTGACCACCAATGTTTTGGTTTTCAATAATATCTGCGTAAATATACATTTCTTTGCTGACCATGTCCAAAGAAGGGTCCAAAATCAGCTCTTAACACGATCGAGTTTTCCGTCTTCTTTAAAAGTGACGCTTCTGTTAGGCCAAGAATTGCAAGTATTTGGTCATCGAATTTTATATCATAAACTCCTTTCATAATTTCGTGATTCACAATTGTTCTGTTAAATTCTTGTTCAAACAGGATAAATTTTACACATTTGTTTAGCTCTGTAACAAGCCCACTCAAATTAAATACATTTTCTTCAAGGCAAACACTAAAAATTGTTCGTCGACAACGAAACTTTGTTGTAGGATTTCCACATTTGTTTCTGTATAGAAGTGAAAAATATTCTGCACTGCTCACTTCCACTATTTCGGAGCTGATTTGATTCCCGAGAAACTTGTCTTTGTACTCAATTTTTAAAGGTCCAATTATTTGTTCCTTTTCTATGTAACGAATTCTAAACAATGCAGTTTGACCACCATAAATTATTAACTTTGCTTCGTCTACGTCGGTCCACGTAGTGTTATTCAAATATTTTCTCGTGTCGTTTCTGAATTCACGCATTTGAAAAACATTAAAAATTCGCTAGGATCAACCTCAAACACATTTTCGTTATCGGTGAGGCTAGTCTCACTTGGGTTCCATCGTATTCTACAACTAAACCGAATGTCAGTAATACACGGTTGCAAATGGTTGTCAAATCAGCAATATTATCTATTTCTCCAGTGTAAAAGAAATCGGTGTAGTGTTCTCTAAAGAGTACGTGTTCTTTTGCTTGGAATTTTTCATCTATCTGCTCGATGTTTTTGGCGTCCATGCGATCGGTCAAGTCTTTTCCTCTGCTTGTTTTGTAACTTTTGAATGAATCAACATTCATTACATAGTCCAGATACTTGGTATTCTTTTCAGTGTATAATTTTTCAATGTCAAAGAATGTTGTTGCTAGGGTTTTATCAAACACTGCTGTTTTTTGGTTCGTTATAAACAATTAGCTGAGCAATTTCTTTTCCCTTTTTAATGTGTGGTGGGTTATACACATAACTACACTGCACCAATGCAACTTCGTACATTGTTGGATCTATATCCAAAGGCGTTGCAAGTTGGTTCCGAAAATCAGTTATTTTGTTCTGAGGGAAATAGGTAGGCGACGAATCGCTTTGTAAATGCACGTATAAGTTATCCATGATTAGTGGTTGAAAGTTTTACGACGACTGAAGAGTGTATGACAACACTCAGCTTTTATATTCTGTATTTTGTAATGCATATATACCCTCCATGTAAAAATAGCCCCGCCCACAAAGTTGCATACCTTCCTTTACTATGGGGTATACGGTCCCATGTATTAATTCTCTGTCGAGAATTTAATGCAGGACAGCATACAAAAAAAGTGTGCAAAAATCCCCCCTTGCCTTCTACCTGTTGCGGACTTGGACCACTCAATTTGCCATTTTTCGATTTAAGCATCAAGTCTAGATCATGAATATCAAAACGTTAATTTACTCTCGCTTGTATGTAATATCGTTGATGTTGTATAATATTAACATGATTTATACAATGGGTTGGGGGACATTATTTGCAACCCAGTAATAAATGATTTCCTATACGAATTTTCAAGTAATTCGCTGCATTAAGTTTCAATAAATTCAAAATACTCCCATTTTAGTCAAGTAAACTAAAACTTCTCCACTATCTTAATATTTGCTCTACATTTCCATAACACATATCAACATACAAAACGATCATGTTTAGTGAAGTAGCATCGTGGCAACTGTTCTCAAAGTCTTATCAAACTTGCAGATTACCATGTATGTAGTAAAACCTATTGAATAATAGAGTTGGTAAACGGTTAAAAACTTTAAATTTTCATCAAGAATCTTCCTTTTGTATTCACTTATGGTAAAATATAAACTACCGGCCACATATATAGCTTTTATTTTTTTGTCTGATCACTTCTTTGTTCCGTCCAGAACTATTGTATATTATATGTAGAAGAACGTTCTCTATAATGTGTTACAGTACACAAAAAAAAGTTAGAGGGAAGAAGAAATGGGTGCCTAAAATTATGGGCCGCATAATCGTCAATGTCATTAAACTTTACACATGCTCTCAAACAAAAAAGAGTTTGGTGAAGTCGATTGGAATATTTATTAGCAATTTGCTGATAGAATATCATGACCATTTTTGAGCCTCTTACTTCCTCATGACTGTAAATGTACAGTTTTTGTGCCATCCTTCCTTTCCTTACACAAGATTGGATATCTATAAAATACATTCCTTCATACTCCGTAAATACCACGGGCCTTTGGTACATGTAAAGTATTACTTTTACTCGATTTTCCCATTATTGCTCTAAAGCCAGTGGAGCCTGAGTAATGCCAAGGGATATGGATGGATGGCACGATATTATTCAGTGGATATTAGGGCAAAATCCGAAATTGAAGAGTTGTAGAGAGAAGAGTAGAGACACTATTGAATGTTATGTAGTGTGGAGAAAGTGAAATGGAAAAAATAAACGGGTTCATATACATAAATACATAAAGTAGTAGACATATCAGCAACACAAAAAAACAGGGAAAATTGGAAGGGCTACTTCGAAGCTATTACAAAAACCAGTCAACGACCACTACATATTACCCATATATGGCCGATTTAGGAGTGAACACTTTTCTCCAGCTGCTTATCTGTATCATATATGAACTAGGGGATGCACATTGAAATTCATGGAAAAGCAAGCTGCTCGTTTTTTTCAATCGAATAACTTGAGCAGCTATTACGATACGATAGGTTGCTAGTGTCCATACGAGTCCGGCATTTCGTTTCTCCTGTATTGCACTTTAAATTTCTTACCAATGAATTTATCTCGTGGTGCATATAAATATATGGGAGAATTACTTTGAGCAACTCAAGACAAAAAAAATCCACGAAATAGTCAAGAAATCACCCATCCCAATGATCACATCCAAAACTGTATATAACCGAACGTTTATGAATTCAATACGCAAGAGGAACTACAAGTCATTCGGTGTAATAGTAGTAAATGATGAAATTTGAAGGAATTGCAGGCTTATATTATGCAGATTATGGATGCTGTCCTTGCTTAGTCTCAACAATTTCATTTTTCAGTTCAGAAAGTTCATGAAAGCAGAGTGTATGTATTTGAGATTCAATGGGACATGATGATACACGCATAATTCCATCAAGTGAAAGTTACCACTTTGAGTGGGCATCCGGTGTAATAAGAAATGAGCTATTATTCCAGGGTGACAGCAGCCCTCAACTGCTCCAGTAAGTAGTACTACTACTACAAGAACCCAAGTTTGGTTCACTGCTCAACAGTGGAATAAGACGACGAATTGTGTTGAGAGTGCCCCTTTTCACTTGGACGCTTTTTACTACTCACGTAAGTTTAATTCAAAAAGCCAATCATTTTGCTTATGGTCAAGCTGCCATATCTCTCTCAAGCTGGTCCCAAACAATTCGAAATATGTAGATAGATAGGGGACAGTAAAACGACAAAATAAAGAGGCAGCAGAGATGATCTCATGAATAGTATATGTGCTTAAGCAGTTGTGACGGTACATAATATGTGTGGTCCATTTCTCATGCATGAATCAAATGGACCATGTGAGGTATGTGATGTTCTCCTAATGCAATCCCATCTCCTCGCCATTTTGCATTGAAATAAGGTCTTTTCCTACTCCAATTTTTAATACACTTCTTTTGACTACTATAACAAAGGGGTGACGCGGCCATCCTCTGCTATAACTATAAACATGTTTCGGCACATGTGGTAAAGCAAATTGGAAAACACAACCTTCCCCCTCTCTTGCCATCATCATCTTTGTGGACTGAAGAATATATAGAAACATAATGCAATATAAAAGTACACAATATATTATTTTACACACACACTCCTCTGAAGCCTGAAGTATGTGTGTGAAGAATGCTGTGACTTTTGTGATTTTTTTACACCACAATAAAACATATATAAAGGGGCTGTCGTCTTGAAACACCAAATGCAATCGTATCTACATATATCCTCATGAGTTCTTTTCTCTTTCACTGAGTTGACCATTATAATGTTGGACCTCAAGAAGAAGAAGCATTATGTCCAGTTCATACACATGTTTGGCTTTAACTGTTGGTGCCACACACACATACAAGTACCTTTTTTATACTTTCACCATACCTCGCTGTGAACGATGTGGAACAATTTCTTGGACCACTTGGAATCTCTTCTTTTCCCTCCATTGCCTACTTGGAAACACCAATTTATCTCCTGCTGTTACTTTAACCAGCACTGCTATATATAAGATGTTTCATGAATAACAACATTACATCTACTGGTCCATAATGTCCTGAAGATGTGGAATAAAAAGTGAATCCATGGGACAACAAGGGGATGGATCAGCATGAGTCTTTTGAGTATGTATAAATTTCATTTTACAGTTAAATTCTGGGGTAGCAAGCTATATATGCTGCTCCTATGTTTACCGTTGAACTCTCTATAAATACAATATTATCATCCTCATGTAGTTCACATATAGCGTTTCTTCGTTACGTCTCTTTGGTGGTGGCTGAAATCATAGGTTCACTCCTTCAGCCGTCTCGTTGAAAAAATTGAAACGCCAACATTCTTCAATTTAAATCCGAATCAATAATGGCCAGTTCTCCGCTGGTGCTTGCTTGACTAGTTTCGTTCTCCACTCCACATTTCAACCGATTTCACATGCATTGATAGATAGTGAATTACGAAGTTATTTCCCGATTCCATTTCACCATCAAATATGTTCGTGCATACAAATTGTCGGGGAAGCATTGCATTTTAAAAAGTCGAATGATTTCATGCAAATCGTAATCCCCAGCGGCTACCTCTCGTCATATATACTTGACAAAATCCACACTCGAGAACGAAATAAATGTCGTGAACTCAGCCGGACACCTAAAAACCTGATCTGCAAGGGAAGGAAGAGCCCACACCAAAGCAGCACACGAAGGGTGACAAGATTTTTCTAGCTGAATGACTGACCAATCTCCAATCTTGATCTCATCTTCTGCTTATTTTCTCACGTCTTTCACTACGTTGATATGATAGGAAAGGTAATCGAATTCAGCATCCGGAAAATATTTTCCACTTTCTATTACCCATGTATATATATGCATTTCTACTAGTAGTTGACACATCATTATTACGAAGAGCCAATCTAAGCTCGCTACTGTAAACCAGAATCGTTGGTTTTTAATTGAATGCTTCAATTTAAACTCTGGCGAACATTATTGTGTATTTGGATTTTCATTGTGGAATTGTCTTCGTAGGTTTGTATGAAATTGAAATAGCCAAGAGTTTAAATGAGAGTCCAACATGTAGATTTCTTATTTTGTGATTGAATTGTGCCAAACCAAGTATGACTGGACAACATTTATATGCCTCGTGCATCAACTACAATGATTGTAATTTTATAAAAAGTTTCCATCCATCGAGGTTAGAAATTGCATTAATGTGTGGTGATTAGTTAAGTAAGTAAAATGTCCTTTGTAATGGCACTTTTTTCATGTAATATTTTATACTTATGGCTGCATACACAGTAACTGACGACAGTAAACGAACGGTCATGTCGTCGGGACACATTTAGTTACTGATGTCGATTTGTTACTTCACAGTCGGAGTGGGATTATGAGTGTTCTAACGACGCACTGTTATTATCCTCTCAGATGTTAAATGCTCAAGTATGTCTACTAGAAACCAGCATCAACGTTAACTAGCTATAATTTAAGCTTCTTGAATTACTACTACAATGATCCTCATCATAAGACACCAAGATGCATTCATAATGCGCAGCACCACAAGCCTCTTTGACCGTTGTAAAGGATATGCTAGCAAGACACAAATTGCGTACATTTGGTAATTTTGGATCACTTAATGAAGTGTAATGGATATGATTAAGTGTAATTTAATAATGTGAATGAAGTTAATCCGGAGTGACTTGGGAGTTTTATATTAAGTAGGACTTCATTAAATTACAATCAGTATAAATTACTTTAACTCATTGACCGTATAATTTTTAACAGTTCTTCTGTCATAAATCCTGCTGGACATGATACGACGATTGTGTATAAATACGACACGTTTAACACTCAAATGTTTTCATACAGCTTTGCAATTCACTTTCATTTAGATTGCATTAGGTTGAACCCCTCTGACTCTGTAAAACTGTGAATTATTGTGAATGAATAACAACCAAATTCCTCTGAAGAAGGGCAAGAAAATCTGCTGCTGTAATGACATTTTTTTCTATATAAAACAACGCTCTGCTTCATTTACGCTATTTCTGGATAGTGGTTATTTCCAAATCTAATAAAAACTGTTGTGCATTGCATGGCTAAGAACCTCTGAACGTTTCCTGCTTATGAGGCGGTGAATTATGCCCTTATTTCTTGTGATAAGTTTGTCTCAATGTTTCAGTTTTCTGCAAAACATGTGTACAAAGTATAGCAATTATGATATTGGTGGTTGATAAATAGAAACATAAAATGGAGATAAGAAGGAGAAATTACGTTCACAAAAATTGATGGCTTGAAATAAGCTTGCATTTCATAAGTTATACGTATTATAGGTATAAAGTTCAAGATATTTAAAAAGTGAACTACTAGTCTTGGAAAATATTTGGAATTGTGGCAAAATGCTTTCATTTGCATTGTTTCCTAAAACAACACAGAATTTCGAATCAATGGAAATGATTATTTTTTCCCTGGTACGAGAAAACTAATCAATGGTTTATCTCTGCACATTTCTCGGAAATGACTGAAATAAATGAAGATTGATGATATATGACTGTTTAATATTATTATCATATACCATAGTGTTTTAACTAGAAAATCCTTCAACAGCATATCCGTCAAGATACGGATATACCAGTTATTTATCCGTACATGTATACTTACTTACTCAGACCAAAATGAATGGCATGACATGAACTTTTGGAATGATTTGTATTCAGCGAAAAACACAGAAACGACATTAATTATGAAGACCACAGCAGCACAAGCACAAAACATGAACTTCTATTGTGTTTGTGGAAGCTCACAGAAAAGTAAGTGCTAGGAAAGGAGTATAAACAGTTTTCATGCATTTGAGCCAACAACTTGCTATTACCGGTTTCATCAGTTAAGGCAAACAATAAGTAAGGTTGAAAAGAAGAAGAAATACGGAAGCGCATGAAACATTTTATCATTGTATAATCTTGTTTGGTGAATTAATCACCAAATAAGCTTTGTGGGCTGATAGGATTCCTCATTAAGACACATTATAGAACATATTATACTTAGACTCTA
>LJIJ01005701.1:0-11183 GCA_001718145.1 Orchesella cincta
AAAAAAGGAGAGAGTACAGGAGTAAAGGGAGCCCAACCGGCTCATCCTGTCGCAGGTATATACGCTTTCTCCGAATATTCCCAACGCCAGAAGAGAGCACTATTGTTTCATCCACTCAGGCATTCTGAGTCCAAGAGGGCGGAGCGCGGCGAAGGTGCTTTATCCCATTCCGGGTTCATCCGTTCTTACCCATTCATCGCTGTCAAAGTAATGGTTTGAGAGTCCCTTTGCATTCTCCGGATACTGATCTGTCGCTCGTGGTTCGCCGCGAATTCGAGCAGCTCATAAGCGGGCTGGGAAGCTATCATGCCAGCATGCTGCCAGCTCGTGTAACGCTCTAGATACATCATCTGTTTCGCTCTGATTTTGAGAAACTGCCAAGAATCATTCTTAAAAATACGATGCGAGTACTCAGAGAGAGCCAGTGTGTGGACCATGAACCCCTACGTCTTACACGGACAGCTTATCATGCTACTTTTATCGTCGGTGGCTGCTACATCGCCCACTTCTGTTTTGCTATCTAACGCCAAGACGCTGGAGGCAGAATATGTGAGGCGTTTCACAAGACTAAGTCTTGTCCACCGGTGCGGTTGATAGAGAGTGATCTGTTGAGTCGCAGTATACGCTTCTTACTGAGGCGCACGGCCGAGTGGTGCCACACATCGGGTTGGCAAGCGGCCGTACCGACGGTGTCAGGGGCAATAAGAGGTTTCCCACACGGTTCTTCTCGCATCCGAGGGTGATGATGCGCGAGCTTGGATTGATGACGCGATCGCCTAGATGGCGCTGTCTCCCCGTACAACTTAACTTTATGGAAAGTCCGCGGGTCTTGGGGTCCAGCATTCCCAACAATCCAATCCCGGAAGTAGTCCACTTCAACATACACGCTTGGCTCGCAATGGTCTTCATCTCCATTGTCAAAGCAACTCCTGTCCAACTCCCATGGTTTGCCTTTGCCACCTGTTCAAGAAACCCTTAACCATTAATACTTTTATAAAAATAAATTATCGATTAATCAAAGTATTGTTTATACCTCCGAATGATGTCACGCCGCAAAGGACACCGTAACCGTCAGCTCCCCGGCAAATTGCAGGTCCCCCTGAATCCCCCGTTCCAGCAGTGGGATGGTTTATACCGTCCCAATGCCACCAACGCAAAGAAGTTGAGGCGGCAGGTGTGGCGTGTTGAGACTCGGTCATGTACCATGGCACCCTTTTTCCTCTTCGGGTTCCAAAGCAAGTTTCGTCTTTACGAATAATGACATTCGTCTTTTGCAAGTGATCCGAAGCCCTAAAGGTGTGGGTTTGTGCCAGCCAGCAATCACGGCGTTGTCCCCATACGCTGAAATGAAAGTTTGATGCTCTTGTAGAAATACATTGACAAAAAAAAATTAATAAAATTTTACCCATCTCATTAAATCCTTTTGGGGCAATCTCCAGGGACTTCACCCTGTCTCCGAATTCGATGTCCCGGTTTAGTCTCATTAGTGCAATATCGTAATATACTCCACGGAAGGGTCCCTTGTCAACCCGGTTTTGCATTAAGCTGCTGTATTTTGGATGAATAATGAGTTGCTCCACTTGATAGTCATTGCTTGGCATTTCTATTCTCCAATGTTCTTCGCCACTTTTACAGCCAGTCCTGAAGCCGCTTAGGGATCCCTCCTTCACACGCAGTGAGCAGCGGTCAGAATGTAGCGGCTTGTTGTAGATAGTTGCCACACGAAAAACGCATCCGTGTGAGTTGCCATATTCGTTCAACTCGGCTCCAAAGGTTGTGGAGAGAAGGCTTTCCGTTGAATTTTTAGGGCAGTATGCCATCCTCAGAACGTCCCCAGAACGAGCAAGACTCACGGGAAATCTCCTCCATGTTCCAACGGCAGGGGCTCGCATTTGGTTGAAGCTGACCGCAATCCGTTACCTCACAGTTTCCGGAAACTTTTGGAAACGCTCCTGAAATGTAATTTGGGATAAGTTTTTGAATTAGCATGAAAAAGAGAAAATATAAAGTTTTGAAAATATAAATTGTTACCGAAAACAAGAAGTACGGAGGCAATTGCCCAAGGGAACTGGTTCACATTCCCCATGGCGGATTCCTGATGTGTTTTGGATAATTTCAAAATTATTTTTGGGTGCTGTGCCACCTTCTTGGTAGAGTTGTGTTGTGTTTTTGATATCCATCTCAAGATTTTCGTCCAGTATTTATACTCCTAACTTTTGCTAGCTTGCTTACTAAAATCTATTTTATAATATCCAAATTTTTAACGTTCAGTATTGTGCCTGACTCTGCAAATTTCCTGGTACCTGAACCGATGATCAAACAAATACTGAATAGTTCCTGGATAAAAATAATGCTTTGCTTATTTAATTTGTATAAGGCAATCGGCAAAGATTCATTTGTGGTACGAGTTGATACCAGAACTTTATGAGTCTCTGTGGAGTGGCGAGCAATGTTTCATACATTTTTACTCTCCTTTTTAAATAAAGTTTTATGTTGCTGAAGTTTGTTTTGCTTGGGGAAATTTTATGGTTTGTGTGAGTTACAGACAGATACGGGTTGATGAAAATGTTCAATTATTCACCTAAACATATACAGATGTATTTAGGCATTGCTTAGATGGGTTAGTAGTGTGGGGCTGTCGCCGTTTGTTTCTTTTGTGAAGCTAGAGCTTATTATTGAGAATTTCCTTTAAAAAATGCTCAAATTTCCAAAAGGCTTATAAATACACGCTCAAACTGGACTCCTCAAGTGAGGTATAAACCGGTCTCTAAAAAACTCTTATTTTGCTGTATTCATCTTGAAAAAATTTCATTCGTTTTTTTCATTCTTTCAGTTTTACGATAGTAAGAAATAATATTCCCCAACATAACTCATCGTCAGTTACACGTGCAAGTACGTGCAAGTAGGATACTTCGTTTAAACTTTAAAAATCCTGAAACTCTTGCTTAAGAATATATTCTGAAATCTGAATTTAACCCATTTGGCCCACGCATGCGCCTTGTTCAAGAAACATAAAGCGATGAGCTGAGTGCGGTTTCATGTTCAAGCATTTTTATTGATGAGTTAATTAGCCATCTTCACAGGACTGATTGCCTCGTCGTAAAATTAATTAGTCTGATTTATTATAACCCTCAAGTAAATGCTTCAAATCCACCAATTGTCTAGTAAATATTCTAATCATGATGCGCATGCATTATTTTTGTTTTGTATTGTGAAATGAAGAGTACCTTGTTTTGATATTAATGCGGAAACCAAAACTCAACATTTCGCTACATGAAATACAAGAACAAACAGTTTATATTTGTACTCTCCTCCTCCAGGTACAAATCTCTTTGTGCTATTTCTAACTAAACAATATCACCGATGAACAATAATAAGCTTAGAAGAATAAATTTAGTTTGCTTTGAAAGCATGGCGAGTTTAGACGCCAAAACGTGATCGGCGTTGCTCAATGCTTGTGTATCTAATTTTTGAATTGGTATAAAATATCAAGTTTTAAAGTACTCGCAACAACTGATCCAGATTCATTGTGATTCATATTTTACCAGGTTTTAATATTTTAATATTTTTGTGTTCTAATAGTTTTAACATGTGTATAAATCATATGAATAAAATTTGGAATTTATTTTTAGATACACAAAACAGTAACGAGATTGGGTCTGCAGAACGTAAATTTTGAACTGTTGCAATTTCGAAAATAAAATTTCAAGGTTAGTAGTTTAAAATTGATACTCCAAAGGATATATGATTGTGACCTTACTATGAATATTGATGGCAGGCCCTGCTCCATGGAATTTGATATATCCATGCATCTCAACTACCCGCTAGCACGAAGGAAACATGAATATGTGATAATCCCTAACATGCAAAAGGTTATCCTGAATACCTGCGGTTTCTCAGTCATTATCCGCCGTCCAGTGGGGCAAGTTGAGATGCATGGATATCTCATTCCCACCGAAGCCACGAGCCTGGTTGATCGAATTTATCAATTGAGAGCTGAGTGTTGGTTGAAGAATACTTGTGAGGAACTTCCTGAACTTTTCTGAAACAGTGAGAAAGTAATTTCTTTTTGCCCAGTAAATATTGCTCTCTAACTTTTGTTTTCGTTTCTTTCAATTTGTAATACGATTTACCAATTCATGGTTTGGCTTGTCGATAAGAATTTAGAAACGATTCACAACGTACGTTCTCCTGTTTAAGCCTTGGTTCAAAACATTTATTTCTTACAGAAATACTGATATATGTTATTATTTAATGCTGATTTTGTTGAAATGCAAAATGAAAATTTTAAAATATTTTCTGGGATACTGTGCGTTCTTCTTGGTTCATTCATGTTAGTCATTCAACCAATGTTTCTGCTCTCGTTTTTGCCAATTTTTAATGAATCCTGGAATTATTAATTTTGTTTTCTCCATTATTATCATAAAAATACGTATTATTTTAATTTCATATTAACTTTATATCTGATTTTCCACTGTGTTCTTGCTAGTGCGCCACGGAAACTGAAGTGGATAAAACCGAAAAATTGTATGTCGACATTACTTTCAAGTTTTTGCACATGCAACTCCAGTACCAAAAAAACCCATTCACAGCTCATGATCAGGCACATAAACAATTGAACAAAGTTATCATTACATTAACATACAACGGTGCAAACAAAAACCTGTTTGTCTATAAGCAAAGCTTTCGGAATATAGTCCTCCTTTATAAACGTATACAATATTTTTTACTACATAATATTATTTCCCACGATCTTTTTTCTTCTTCCATTCCATGCAAAAAAAAATCCTTCTGCCTTATTACACTATCTGTATTTGGTATGCATGAACTTTATAAAAGAAAAATTATTAAAACTTCCTGATCAAGCATTCTTGTAAATGAAGTTGTAAGCCAGCTTTCCGGTTGCTGATCACTGTTCTGTAACTAAAGCTAACCTTCCAACTTGTAAGCTCGAGTGCACCCATGCAAGCAATTGTAATGTATGTAAATGCTTCCCTTAATGGCGTTAATCTTGATGTTTATTGACTGTATTGCATAATACGCAAACATGTAAAAGCTCGTATTGTTTTAATCAAAATGAAATGAGCAAATCAACCCTTACTCTGTCGCTGCACAGAGTACAGTAACTCAATATAATCAATCACAACACACACAATAAGTCTCTTTTTTGTTATTTCTGAATGAAGGATATTTAAGGTAAGTAAAATAAACTTAAAAGGTTTGCTTCAGCGTATCATTAGGCGATTCGACGCTAAATAAATAAAACCTTCAAGTTCCCTTTAGCTGCTTCCACTGCTGCTTCAAGTTCCACTGCTAAGCACTATTGGAAGGTGAAAAATTTCCATTTAAAATTATAAGTCTCTTTTAACATTTAATTTGCTTCAAACACAAACAGTTTAGTCGGCCAATCAAATGTTTATTTCAAATATGACGCACAATGCTGAATAAGTCTTCGTGGAATCAGATTTATCCTGCGTGTCCACAATCAAAGCCAATTTATTCGTTACAAGTACTTTATAACCCATGTTGAGCTAATAATCCAACCAAACTGTTGCACTTCAATGGCTGAAAATTACACTTAGTTTCATTTACAAAATTTGTATTTCGTAGAAGGAAAACTGATTGACAATTTATGGCAAACGTGTTTATCTCTTCATAAACTGTTACCAATCGTGAGAAAGTTGTCAATTTAATTGTCATTTTTATACATCAAGAGCAATGAGAAAATGTGAAACGATGAGTTTTAACTGATTAAAATGTTTTTTTTTTTCATAAGGAATTCCCGTCATTCCCAATAATTACTTGTTTACGGAAACCCCATTAATTTGCAGGTGTATGTTGTTGATGTTGTTTTCGATAATTGAGCTTTATTTGTTTCATCCTTTCCAATAACAATGCAAGTTGGCGAAACTGTTTATGGGCATCACTAATTATTTCGGGCATTCGTAAAGTAGATGTCAATGTGTAATCAAAATGTTCTCAATTCAAGGTGGTCAAAAGCTGGCAAACACAATCATCCACGAATTATGCATGTACATAAATTCATTTTAAGTTGTCAGCTCAAATGCTGAATGTGATGAACTGTTTTTTTGCAAAGATTTGGCAACCATTATTTTGTAAAATCCTCCACATCGTAAGACATGGCTTGATAAGAAGATAACTGCTTTTAATTTTGTTAGCTGGCATACACATATCTAGATTATATAGAGTTTTAAATAATATTTTTACATAAGAGTATGAAACTGCAAAAAATTAGAACTCGAGCAAACGTCTTTCGGAAATATAAACTTCATAAGCAAAACTAGAACTCAAACTTCTACTAGAAACCCAAGAATTAATTCAATCAAACTGGTTTCAACTTGAAAATTATAATCACGCAGTATAGATAAGCTAGTGACAATTTACTAAATTAAAATGATTTTTTCCCAAATTAATTATTAATGTAGTTGAGAACCCCTTAATGCTTTTCATCTGAATAATAATTAATTAGAAACCTGTTAATATATGGAATAAATAATTTTCAACCGTTGGCAGTTTTGCAAATTATTTTTGTATTCGACAAACTTTTATTCATGTTTCATTTAATAAGATTATGATTGAATTATGTTTTGTGATAATGGCGATGATTAGTTGTCTGGAGCATTGTAGCGCTGAGCAATGTCTCGATTTGGAACCCCTTCACGCACGGCAATACATCCCATCACTGTTTGAGCAACGTCCTTCACTTCATTATACTTGTGCAAAAGGTCAATATAAGTCTGGACAAAGTAAAAGTAATTCATGACTATAAAATTGACTCATTTTAACAGTCCAGCATTAACTTAGTATCATTATGAAAGTGATTTCCTACCTTCAATGTTTCCTGGTGGACATTGTCATCTTGTAGCTTCTTGATCTTGGTATCCAACTCCATCTCCTCTGCCACCAGCCTCTTCATCTCCTCCTGTAAATTGGAAGCAGCTGGAGTGCAGTTACCATCCTTAGTTAACCCTCCGGCTGGAGACCCATCCTCAGATTTTCGTGGAGCCTTGAATCCTTTTCTAAATCCCCGTTTGGACATAATTCAATCTTTCTGACTGATCTCAACTTAAAAACACTAAACTTGAAAATTATTAAGAAAACAATGTAAAACACTTCGGTCGACAATTGACTGCTTTCGTTTTTATAAAAATCTGAACAAATGCAAAGCGTGCTGTTTCTTCTTTCTACTTTGCTGTTAATTTTTTAGAGAAAACCAAAACAAACAAGTTTAAACTTTTCCCGCTTTTTCTTTTGTGAACAAAGACGTTTGAGCTATGCATAAAAAGACGCTGTGTAGCTGAGCTGGTGTTTTAGTTCTAAATAAACCCTTCGACAACATTTGTTGAACCCTTCCAATTATAACGGCTTATCAGTTTTTTTAATAATAATATTTATTGGTAAAACAATGAAAAATGATTTTATTAGCCGTATCAAACTTTGATTTAAAAAACAATTTACGCATTTGTTTTTACACTCGCCATGTTAGTTTAGACATTAACACATAAATTCAACGTACATTATTTGCGTTACTAGTTATTACAAAGATAAATTCCACTTTTAATTGCCCAACTCTTCCCCATCTTACTTTGTAAATGCCATTGCACAAAGGTCCATAGCCGTCTGGTCAGGAAAGAGCTTCTTGAAATTTTCTGATTGTCGGAGTTGGTCCAATGGCTTGCTGAAAAAATCACATGTTTGTATATATAGAGAGTATGATATTTGCCTAAAAAATTATGCACTTTCTTTACTTACGATTTAAGAACTTCAACAGTTTTTGCTTTCAATTCCGTACTTGAGTTTGTGTCAAGCTTTCCTGCAAACTGGAATAGCTCGATAGCTGCATTGACATCAAACCATGAGTTTCCTCGTAGCAAAAACATTTCCACCAACTTGTCTTCCAGACGCTTTATTTGGTAGTAGTTTGCAGCTTGGAAGAGCTCAACGGCCAATTGAGAGCATTTGACTGCTTCGGGGAAATCCAAGGTGTACATATAATCAAGTAGGGATTTCACACATTCCACTGAATATTCCGTTTCAATTTGATTCGTTCTTGATTCTTGAAATTCGCCTTCCAAACTTGCCTTTAGAACAGGTCTGTGAACTAATTAAAAGCATATAAATTATTCTAATAGTTTTAAAAGATTAAAACATAAATATTATATTATTTAAACCAACCTGCAAGAAAGCAACGGTTAGCCCTCAAACCTGAGTCTCTACCTTGAGCATCAGCAGTCATAATGGTAACATCAGTGTGAACACCGTTTTGTTGAATCATTTTACATATTGCCACAAGCTCATCTGAATCTCGTGCTGGCTGATGAAGATACTCATCTTCAACCAAGAGTTGTACATTCAAAATCATTTTTAAGGTGGTGTTAATAAGTCTATTAAAATCACTATTTGGCGTTTGAACATCAGTGTCCTCACAAAAGGCTTCACCGGAACTCGGATTTTGAGCAGCTTCAGTAGTTTTTTTCTTCTTGGCGTTTGCACACTTCTTTTTTGGAGCATTAGTTAACGTAGAAGGCAAGAAAATCTGCATTTCTATTTAACAAATGGATAATTAAAAATTATGATGATTTAAATGAAAAATGCGAACCAATTGTGACAAGAAGGATGCTCACCTCCAGTTTTGAATTTTGCTGCCGGATTTCCGTAATAATCTCTGAAGCTGAAACTACCATCTACTTTCAATTTAATCTCTTTTCCACAAATCTGTGTCAGCGTCTCGAGTAGCTGGCCTTGAAGCCTCAGCCAAACTTTTTTCGGGTGAGATGGAGCCCAATCTAAATGAAGATAGAGTGCCCTGAAATGTATTCAAGAATTAAAAAATGGATGGACATTTACAATGGAATAAATTTCCATTCATGACTTTGACTTACGCATTGCTTTTAACCTTTCTCTCCAGGATTCTCTCCAGTTTTTTGCAGTATTGGTTTATTCTTGGATTTTCGTTATCCACTGGTTCTGGAGTTATATACTCGCTAAGGTTCATTTGAAACCCTTCCGTGGTCAATTGATTAACTGGTGCGTTGCTAACACTACCTAGATTGATAAACATTTTGTGCAGAACAAATTTTAACAACACAACCAACTATAAACTCAAACTCGGCTAGGCGATTGTGAAATTTATTGGTTTATTTGTGAAAGAGAGCATGAATATTCCTCGTGCAAAGTTTTCAGGATACTGAAGTACTACACAGAAGCTCGCTTCATCAATGTTTAACTATCGAAAAAACGTTTTAAATGAGTAGAGAAACGTACTTTATGTGAGATGTACGTCAACAGTTTATTATGACTTCTCGTGACCTTGGTTGCTTTTGCCAAAACTCTCTCAATCTGCAATACACGTGAAACAGATAGATAAAATGATGGTGATGATGATGTTGATTACGAGAAAGTGCAAGGCAGTTTGTCAGCTTTCTGTGTCTCTACCACACAGTTTGAGCGTGTAATGATAACGATCAAAAGCATGCATGCAACCGCATTTAAATACATCTTGCTTAACGTTCCACTCCATGCAACAAACCTGTCGTGTGAAATATTTACTGCAATGTAAAATGCAGAGAAGTTGAGAGAATAAAACATTATGCAAATGCAAAGGTGTACTGGTTCGCATGAGCTGCGTCAAAAATCTTGCAACCACAAAATGTATATAATAAAATTGTCGTTTCCGTAACGTATTTTTATCTCAACTAGAGAATTAAATTATTGTTTTAGGATTAACACGCAAGTAAAGCTCAAGCTACGTATTAAAATGAGATATATTTTTTAAATTTTTACAAATTGACCTTCAGTTTGCAAAAACTTACAATTTGCAAAACACCCAAGCATATAGAATTTGAAACATGGTAATGCTTTGATTAATGTTGTTCATGAGAAAATATTCAGCAGACACACAAATGCAAAACATTCATTCAGCCGGCTTTCGCATGCCCTTGTTTTTGTGGTTTCAATTAACTATTCGGTTTTACCACACAGTTCGATCGAGTTGATGATGATGAACAGTTGATAAGGTAAGCATGTGCACCTAATTACGCATTTTAAAAACCCAGTACAATTCACCAGCCACAATTTCCTGCTTCGCGCAACCACAAATGATATATTTAGCATGAATTTCAATCGTTTCCGTCGCTAACCAAATTAAAGCATTCATACTACCAAATGAAGCATCCAAATATTGATTGAGTTTTATTTCACAAATTTTGTACTGCTCGATAATACCATGACTAAAATTTCGTTATCATTCAAGGGCAAAAATTCTTCGCTTATTGGAATCTTTTGATTGTTCAGCCAATCTGGTGTATTTAGCGTTTTGATTAATATCGAATTAAAAGCCAAACAACGCAGCTACAACTACCTTCACATCATATTACTTCTCTGCCATATTTCTACAATGGTTGATAGCCATGGGTTAATTAGGGCCTTCAGACAGGTATTTAATCATTACATTTTGGAATCGACAGTATTTGACGACGGACGTCTCCCATTTTACAGAGATTCACCAATTCACTGTCAATTTTGGTGCTATACGGAGACCCTGACTAATTATGGTGTTCATAATGTCAATCCTGGGAGGAGTCGTTGTCGAAAATTGGAAAGGATTTTGCTGATAACCTCATCTATATTAAAAATGTGGGAATTTGGATAGTTACAATTTCTCTTTGGAATGTCCCTCAAATCCAACGGCTGCCTGGAATGGCCATAATGACTTAAAACTGGGTGATGAATGTTTTGTTAAGGAAGCTGTTCCACCTACAAAAATGCAACAATGCATTCAAATTGGCAGGAGCTAGAACTTAAACACAGTTGGCTTTCTGTGCAGACAGGAATAAAGAACTGACAATGAGATGGCAAAGGGTGGGCCACAATGTTTTTCATTTATGATAAGAATGATGATGATTATCAGTTTCAGACATAGAATTCGTAAAATGATTTCGCTCATATCTTAACATCCACTGGAAATTTTTACGTAAAATTGATTTCAATTACGAAAAAAATGTTTTCAATAAATAATACAATGCCAATTAATTACAGCACAGTGTTAATTTATAAGTTCAAATACGCAGGAAAATATTTTCTTTGAAAAGCATCTTATGTCTGCCTAACCAATGTATTAGTGCAATTTTACAAATTTCATATCTTGGTAACGACTACTTTTG
>LJIJ01005702.1:0-11180 GCA_001718145.1 Orchesella cincta
TTTATAACAGCATCAAATTGCTCCATGGGGATCCCTCCTGCGAAATCATCAACCAGAGAACGGAGATGCTGCATATTGCCTGTTACCGCATCATTAATCCTCGGGAAGTCCTTGAGCTCGAGCATGTTAATCAGATGGAAGAACAATAAAATACACTGAAACACAGAAAATATACAAATGAGATTCCAAAAAACGGAAAGAAGGTCCATTTCAAAAAGTTTAAGAAACAAACCTCCGATTTGAATCTGAATGCCTTCGCACGTCTCAATCGGTAATCTGACAGGGACAAGCATAAATGGTTCCAGACGGAAGCATACCGTTCTCCATAAATATCCTTGTCCACAACCTTTTCGCAGAGATGCGACGCACTGAGCACGCTCTTTGAAGTTTTGACTGTTGACCATCCATTTTGAAAGGCTTTGATGATCGGAGCCTAAACAAAAAACGAGGGTGAAAGGTAGATAAAATTTGAATGTATATTGAATATATACCAGAGGAATGGTGAGAAAAATCTTACAATAACGTTTTCTTCCAAGTAGTGGAAGAAGATGGGGTTTCCAAGCACATTTCCAACAGCATAAGCACAGTTCCAACGAAGCTAGGTGAAAGACAACATAATTGAACGTAAATAAGTTAATAAAAACAATTCAAGCCATAGTCATTACCTTGTAATCCTGGCCAGTTCCAATCATTGAAACTAAGTAGTCGGTGAGTTTGCGAACTGCAGTGCGCACCACTTCAATCTCCAATAGCTGCAAATGCATCCACGAAAAAATATTTCCGCAAGCACGGCCAATGTTGTATTTGGCCTATGGAAAAGAAAAAGTTCATCAAGTTTTATTTTGAGAACAAAGCTCTTAAAATTGACGTGTTACCTTCAATGGCACATCCACGTAAAGAAGGAGGTTGATAGAATCCGAAGGTTAATATCATTGTCAAAGAAGTTCTCATCTGTGGAGGGAATAGTCACTAACAACGGACGTCAGTCCAGTTGGCAAAGACCCAAGCGTATGAAATTTTCATGGCGTTTTCGCTCTGCAGAAGGAAACGCTCACAGAGCGTTCAAATACCTCGACCAAGAATGGAAAGTTCTGTAAACCAAATAGATACTTAGTATACGAAATAATTTAAACTGGCTTCAGCAAAAATAACACAGGGCTTACAGTCCGGAACCAGGGAATTCAATATATTTTCCGAAACAGCGCCCACGCGAGACTTGACTTGAGAGACACATGTTTGAATCGCATTAGTCACAGACATTAAGAATGGGATGATTCTCTTTTGAACATCGCGCGCTGAAATAAATAACCTTGCCATAACTACATGCCTTACACTAAATAAAAATCGAGCAAGCTGAATCCTCACCGGTAAGCGCAACCACATAAAGGGTCCAATTGCAGCGAGCACATCAATCATTACAGAGCCAGGGCAGATGAGCAATTCAAGACGTTATCAATCAGAGTAGCGACAAGAGTCTGAAAGTGAACATCAAATTTCCTCAGAAATTCTGGGTCCAAACCTGCAAACAATGAATTAAGATGGAATAAACAATATACAATCGCCTCGCGTGAATATAATTAAGGATTCACCATGTTCAAGATACTCAGGATCCACATACTTGCTCATCTTGGTAGTGACCAGCACGAGCACTTTATCGCCTCAACCATACAATCAGTTGGACACTTCATGTAGTGAGCACTGAAAAAATAATTGATGCGTTAACGAAAGAATTTGCAAGCACAAAAAGTTATATGGAGGAAACTTACTAAGTTAGACGACGTTCCATGAGTTCCAAGTAAGTGGGGAAGCAATTGGTGGTCAACTTGATAGCTCGTTTAGCGCGACCCAGGTTGAGACGACAGCCTAGATCGAACACCACGTACAAGTCGTTCCAGCACTGCCAAAGTTTCTCATAGTACGTTACGGGATCCGAGAACTCGGGTCCAAAAGGTTTTGTAATGAAGCCAACAATTTCTTTGAATCGCTTTTCCGTCATCTTCTCATCATCGATATCTTCCAGGAGTGGAGGAACCTCATTAATTCGGGTCCAATCTGTCTGGGTCGAGTTTCTGAAGAGCGCCTTCGGCCCTGGCCTGGGGCTCACGAGGATGTCCTTGGCATGCCATTTATCTCCCTCCCGTTGTGCATGATGAGGTTGTCAATTAGCTAAAAACCCAAATAAACACTCGCATTTAACCTAAATTAAACCTTGATAGTTGCATACAAAATCTGGAAATCATAAAATATATTGTGATTCTTACCCAATCTCTCCAAAAATCAGAAATAACAATGAATGAATAATCAGCTGTTTTTTGGAAGGCCGAATCCGCACTTCAATCATTGAAGTTCGATGGAGCTTTAAAACCATGACAATATTATTAATCAAATTAAGTTACCAATGTTGCCATCATCCGATAATAAACTAAGAAACCCGCTGCTAGTCCTGAAATTAACAAAAAATATTATGGTACAACCTTTTGGGCAATATAAATAATAATGACATGAGAAAAAGCTAGGTTTAAATGTTCTACAACTGAAAAATTATAATATATTATGCTCCCCTACAACACAACTGCTACTTCCAGTCAAAATGAATGAAAATTCAACTCTCAACTCATCATACGATTAAACAACCACATTTAAATGTTAAATTAGTTATTTCAACGATCTGCATGAGTGAAAGTAATTCATCTTAAAATGATGCATTGCTGTTCTGATTAAAGGAAAGTTTTTTTGGGAGCAAAATTCAAATCTATTGATTAAACATAGTAATTAGCTAAGATAATTAGGATATTTCTCACATTGCCCCAATGACAATTTGCTACAAAAACATACTGGAAAGAAAAAATTATCAAAATTTCAGGAAAATTGCTACGAATACTTCATAAAAACTGCCCGTGTTGTTCTGTAAACCTGTGTTACACAGGCACCCAAAAGGCACCAACGCGCCTGTATCTCAAAAAGTAACGAAGAAATCTTTGGATAACTAAATCTAATGGAATGTTGCAATTTCGTCTCATAAAGTAAGTAGAAAACATAAAAATAACATAGTTATTGACAAATTCGGATTATCAACGATTAGTAGTCTAATTAAATCTACAATTGGGCTTGTATGTACTATTTTGCAAAGGTTTCCTGTTCATATTATAAAATGCTTCGATGAAAAGTTTCCAAAACCTTCGAAGCAGACTTAGCAATGTATATTGCAATCGAATTCATTTACAATGCAATTCTGAAACAAGACAAAAGATATACATATGTGTATTTAGTATGTATTTATTTCATGCGTAGATTTAGACATATAATATAACAAGTGATGCTAACGATGTGGAAAACGAAAAGGTTGTTGTTATCTCATGTCATTTAGGATTAAAAATTTTTAAAAATTCAACTTAAGCGTCCTAATCTTTGTAAAAAGACGAAAATTTTCATTCTTACACGCTTTTAATCCCTTTGTAAGTATAACAAAAGGTAAACGCGCAAGGCGAAAGTATGTGAAATGTATGGCTCTTATCATCAACCCTTTATTAAACAACCAGCGAGCCAGTCGTAGTTAGATCAGTGAGGGCCGAGTTGGCAAAGAAAGAAAAAGAAAGGCTTAAAATTGCTATGGGTATACATTTTGGTTGGGAAATCAAGCTACCTTTCTTTCCCGCATCTACACCATAGTAGAGAGTAGATTTTTTTCACAGCCACCTTTCCAATACCTTCGTTATATATGAAAGTACTATCAACTCCAACATGTTCGTATAAAAGTCCTTCGTTCCACAGAGCAGCATCGCATTCACCAAAGCAACTCTTACAATTACATCCTCCTCTCTTGTCTTGTCTCAATTTGAGCTCCACAAAACTCCTCACCATGAACCGTTTCTTTGTCGTATTCGCCACCATCGTCGTTGCTGTCAACGCCAGAGCTGGTCGCCAAGGCTGGGGTAAGTTTCTTGGCAAATTTTTCTCTTCAAAATTCTCCGTTTTCAGGAAATCATTTCAAGCAAACTACTAATGTTTCTTTATTTTTTAAAAATTTCAGGTATACCCAGTGGCGGATGGGCACCGCTTCCTACCGCTCCTCCACCAACTGCTGCGCCCTGGCTGGCCTGCACCAGCCCCAGCTCCCACAGGGTGGGCCGCTCCCCCCCCAGCCGCAACGTGTTGTAGCCTGCCGCTGGTGACCTCGCTGCCGCTGGTAATGGAATTGGATGGGCTGCTTCCTCCCAAGAATACTGTGCTAGTTGGCACTAACATCGTTTGCGATACAAGTAACGCACCTGCCAGCAGCATTTTACAGTCTGGAGACATCGCTCAGACCACCCTAATTCAATCCCACTTGATGCCCTTGGTGTTCAACCTTGATGTCAACCAGGCCGCTATCTCAGGCCAAGCTCTTGATACCTTCTGTTTTGGAGGTGACCTCGCTGTGCCTCCTTTAACGGATGGGCCGCTGCTGCTGGAGATGCCAGCAGTTCAGCTAACGGGTTGTCGACGTTCTTATCAATAAGCCTTAGTTATTTTTTGCACAGTTAACTCATTATGCACTTATATATTTGCGATTGACGTACAATATGTTTTTAAAATAAATTAAAACGATGTTGTAATATCTACAAACCCTAATTCACTAAACTGTTCATGTTTCATTATCATATTCATTCAAACACTGGTACCAATCAGCTGCATGCTTAGATTCAACTTTTAAAGTCGAAATTCAGACCTTTGTAGGTAAATACTTAAAAAATGCAAAATCGTGCAACCAAGAACAAAATCAAAACAGGAGCGTAGGTAATTGAGAATGTTGAAATCGAGGTCTGCATAAATTTCATCATCTTCAAAAACTGATGAGTATATAGCCTACATTTTGCTTTAGACGTTAAAAATGTAGGTGCGAGCGTTCATAATTGTTATTTATTAGCTTGATAAAATGAAGATGAATGTATGCTTTCACTTTGGGCTTTCTTGATTGAAGATTCTTTGCTTTGAATTTGTTTGTAAATACTGGAATCATGCATAATGCAGAGTAAAAATACTTGACTGATATTATCGCAAGTTGCGATTCGCAACTATGAAAAGTTCGAATAGATTCCACATAAAAAACGCGATTGATTTTCTATTTTACGAATTACAGTAGTTTGCATTCGGTAAACTATCGACTTTTTTTTCTATATAATCACTACAGATTAGGGATTGGATTTGTCTCAGAGTTCAGCTTCTGCTAGCTATGCTAATCAGTGCCTTAAATCACTTAAAATGGGAAAGAGTAAAGGATCATAATATTATCAAACATTATTGCGATGCGAATAAAGTCGTCATTTTGTTCTACCCCTTTTGTTACTTCCGTTGAATTCGGTATCTGTTAGCACCATATTTTATGCTTGAGCCTTCTAATAAAAAATCCGACTTTCAATACAAAAAATTATATTCCGCAAGGGCGTTTTTGGGGCAGATTTTTGAATTTTTTATTTCAAAATTTTATTCATGCTGCATTTGTAAGTCATGATTGTATAGTGTATTTGTAGACAATTAATTGCCATTTATATTAAATACAAAACGAGCCAGTTCTGCCCAGTAATCATAAAGTTTTCTTATTAATGCAACCATATCTATAAACTAAACTCCAGATAATATATAGAAAATCTAACCCAAACTATTTGAGGAGAACAATTGACAAAGAAACAAAATATGTAAGTAGAGAAGTAAACATGCTAGTAAATATGGTAGTAAATGCTAAAAACAAAAAAGTCAAAAAGCGACATATCATCATCACACGGTAAATAAACCTATAATTCCGTTTCTTTGTTTGTGAATAACGTCTCCAGTTTGATAAGCCTTTAAAAATAAAATTTAAATACCATAATCCTTGCCACAAACGGTAAGTCAAATGAAGGGTTTGTTTCATGAGATGTCGGCAGCAGGGACGACAGTATACTAATGTCTACATTTTTTATCATTTTTTAATCCTTTTTTGTTGAAGAGTTTTGCTATGCATGTCCATGTAGGATATTAGGTACCTTTAACCAAATAAGCAGAACTCATTTCATGCACACATTTACGATACGAACAAAAAGGGCTTGTGAGCAAAGAAATCGAGTATAAAAGGCCCCTGTTCCACTTCATATGTCATCCAGTCACAATCTCACTTTCAACCAAACACATTTACCTCTCTCACTTGACTTTGTCAACCCTCAATCAACATGAACACCTTCGTTGTTGTATTCGCTGCCATCATCCTCTCTGCTCAGGGTTCTTCTATCCGAGCTGGACGTCAAGGCTGGGGTAAGTTTCTCAACATTTTTTTTTCGGTTATAACCCTGTTGATTGCAAGGCATCAGCATTGTATGTCCATTTATTGGAAACAAGTTACTAATTTTGCATTTTTTTTTGATTATAGGAGCATCCCCTCCAGCTGTGCAAACATTGCTGTTGACCTCACCGCTTCTGCCGCCGCTACTGGAGCTGGTGCCGCTGACTCTACCCAGGACATCTCGCCGTTGCCACTGGAGGTGGATGGGGAGGTGCCCCAGCTGAAATTGACCTGAGCGCTACACCAGGCTGCTGTTGGACAAGACATTGGCATCACTCAAGTTGCCGCTGTTGACTCACCCAACCTGGACCAACCTCCTCTTCCCTCAATCTTGCCGTTGTTGACAACTACGCTATTGGAGATGAAGCTCTTTCCGCATACGTTGGAGGAGACAGTGCCTACTTGGCCAGCCACGCTGCTGACTCTGCCAGCGGAACTGGACAGATCTCTGCTGTTGCCACTTCCCTCAACTCTCAACAACCCGGAGCTGGATGGTCCGGCTAAGCATTTCTGTTGACTTCATTAAGTTGTGATATGTATATGATTTGCAAGGGATAAAATAATGTTGGAATATAATTATCATTTATATTGATTCTACAATAACTAAAATAATGTTTTACAACGTTCTTCATTCTTTTGCACTGCATGAATAAATTAGATATTGCATCATCAGAATCTAAACCTGTTTACATGTGGCCTTAGCTTTCCTATAAGTATCCTTGATTTCCGTTTATCAAAGCAGCACATATTAAAATTATATTCCAGTATTCTTACCTTCATGATGCAAATGTCTTTCTTAATATCCATACAATTTGCCTTGAATTACGATGAATATCATTTCATATTTGGATTGAGTTAAAGGCATGTATTCTAGATCATTTGGAGCTAGTTTTAAAGGTTTCTTTTCAATTACACTAATACTGAGCGTCATCAAAACGAAAAAAAATTCTTAATACAGTTATTTTAACGCTCAGCCTTCAAAAAAATGTTGAGGTAAAACATTTGTCATTGGAAATAGATAATTTCTTTTGTTACGGATTTCGTTCAGAGTCATTCAACCTGCAATATAATGATGGATTGATAGAGAAAAGCCAATTCCATCCCAATACTTTCATAGCACTAAATTAACTATCGCGATTCATCACAATTTAGAAAATGACTCAAATCTTTTACAACAATTAGAAATTAATTGAAGTTTATCCGTGCAAATTTTCCTGTCAATATAACATTTAACAGTTAAGACAATCGCTTTCCTTTAGCACGTTCTCTCATTGCCCCGATTGCAAATGCGTCAACTTTCTCGAAGAACCGATGATGTCTTGAAAATAGTTACACATCTCGTCAATCAGCTAACAAAAATCTCTAATTCCATCGACGAAGATAACTTCAACCTTGTTTCAATAATTTAGAAAAAGTATGTTCAGTTGTCAGTTAAATTGCACACGGCGAATTGATGAAGCATTTTCGTATGCAATTGGATTTTGCCTTATTTATAATCCTTTGTGCAAAGCAAAGTGAATATGTTCAAAGAAATATGATATAATGAGTTGGAATAATTTTATAGGTTCGAGTAACGAATTCATGTTTTCAATTATTAATGTTCTTTTAATGTGAATAAAAATATGCTACAGAATTCGAATGTTTAAATCAATATAAGATGTTATAATTTATTTTTGTTCAGGACAAAAAATCGCGTTTTAGCATGTTGTGCTTTTGACTTTTCCTGATTCAATTAGATTGCTAGTTCATGCATATAAAATGTGTATTCATTAATGTAAATTAAATTGATTAAAAAGATTATTTAAATCGCATTCACTACAAAATGCCTGACGCTTCCTTCTTTTATTGGAGATGGAGCTTTGGTTTATGGAAAATTTAACGTTGAGTTTGCACTTGCAAAAAATTACCTTCCTAGAAATACCTGGACATACAACATGTGTTTATCGTCATAAAACTGCAAATAGTTACATATTGCATCAATATATTATGACCTTATTCCAAAACATTCAATTTAATTATGGACGATACTGATTTTGACTTCTCTTGAAGCATTGCAACATATAACCAGTCAAAAGCTGAATTGAGATTTTCCAACACGATAGATTTGCATAAACTTTCGATATATAATGTTACGTAATGAGTTTGGAATTATTATGCTTGATTTGATTGGTCAGGATATTTGAGGAATAAATTCAAATAAAATCTTTTCCGGAAACTTAAGTTTCTTTATCAAAAAGTAGCAACAATTCCGGTTAAGGTCGAAGGTAGTCGTAATCGTGTTTGACTATATTCTCAACTTTTTATAAGCATTTTTAATTATTGCATTTTATCACGTTCATACATCAATGTCAATGTGCTTGTAAAAGTATGAGTTTTGTGGGCAATCCATCAGAAAAAGAATCCAAAAAAAAATCAAAATAGGATGCAGTGCATGAATGAAAACTAACCAGCTCCATTAAAATATCACATTTTTAACTGATATGACGGATTATTTAAAGGCTTGTTTGTATACTTGAATCGTGTTCTTGTAACTTGAATGTTGAATGCATTCAGTCTGTAAAGATGAATGCGCCTTTCATCCTAACACCAAAGTTGTTGAGCTCCTAAAAAGTATTAAGTTAAGGGAATTAAGAGTTATTTTCACTTCAAAAAAGTTGATAGATAAAGTCGAAGGAATGTATGTAAAATGTGGAGGAAAAGGCTTCTTTTTTAAGCTGCCGTTGAACCCTCTCCTTCAAGTTTTCAACAAAGGCTTTAAAATTGGACCAAAATAAAATGGTCATACATGTTATCAGGAGGAGGTTCCTGAGGGCCCTGCATTTAACGGGAACCCTTTCATACAAGTAAATAATGATGCATAGTAACAAAACCTTTTTACTTACCCATTACTCTTTAAAGCTACACATGAAGTAAGCATTGAAGAATATCAAGTCCTTCCATCTCCCAAAATCTCGTATAAAAAGGCCAAGTTTCCTATCAACCAGCATCGCATTCAACCAAAGCAACTCTTACAATTTACATCCTCCTCTCTTGTCTTGTCTCAATTTGAGCTCCACAAAACTCCTCACCATGAACCGTTTCTTTGTCGTACTCGCCACCATCGTCGTTGCTGTCAACGCCAGATCTGCTCGCCAAGGCTGGGGTAAGTTTCTTGGCAAAATTTTTGAACTTATCATTCTTCAGTAACAATTTAGGACAAAATACTCATAATTGTTTCTTGATTTTTTACTTACAGCCGCACCAACTACCGCTCCTCCTCCCACTGCTGCTCCAGGCTGGCCCGCCAACTTCTCCCCCGGGATGGGCTGCTCCACCAGCAAACAGTATTCTTGCAGCTGCCGATGGAAGTCTCGCTGCCGCTGCTACCGGATGGGCTGCCACTTCCCAGAATGATGAGCTGTTAGGCATTGACATCGCTGCTGATACCACTGCTGCAAGTCCCACCATCGTTTCTCAGGATGGAGTCATTGCCCAGAACACTGCTATCACTCCCACTGATGCTCTTGCTGTGCAAGCCCTTGATGTCAACCAGATCGCTTACGGAGCCCAAACTCTTGATACAACTGTGTTGGGAGGTGACCTCGCATCTGCTAGTTTCTCCGGATGGGCAGGTGCTGCTGGAGAAGCTTTGAGTTCGCTGACGCAGCCACAAGCATTCTCGTTAACAAGCCTTAAAGTTTTTTTTGCACAGCGAGCTAGTTTGCAGTTTTTTACTTGCGTTTCATATTTGATATTTATGGAAATAATAAATGAAGACAATTTTATACATACTCAAATTTACTTAATCATCTTGCGATGTTTATCCAAAATACATTCATTTGAATCGTTTAATTCGAGAACTAGTTGGTTTTATTCACTATTTCATAATTTCGCTTCAAACAAATCAAATGCACATTTATTGAAATTGGATTGTTTGAAGAACTGTTCACTAAAATAACTTGTGCCACGAGTGACAAATGGAGACAAATGACATTAATAAGGAACCTTTTCATAGAAGCAACTTTTCATGCATACTTACAAAAGTAAACTCGAAACCATCACTCGATTTTACTCAGCCAGTTTTATATACGAAAAACAAAAGAGCAAAGGCCATCGGCCAGAACACCCTTATCAGCCCACTGATGCCGTTGGTGTTCAAACCGTTGATGTCAACCAGGCGCTACCGCAGCCCATTTATTAATCCTCAATCTTGGGAGAAGACCTCGCGTTGCCTCTTTTAACGGATGGGCCGGGGCTGCTGGAGATGCTAGCAGCTCTGCTAATGTGCCGTCGACGTTCTTGTCAACAAGCCTTAGTTTTTAATATTGTGCAATTATTTATTTGAGTTTAAAACTTCATTTTTTATAATAAATGAAAACGGGTTTATACACGATTTACTGGCTGTAAATATCATTACATCATTCGTCTTCGTATCATTTTTCATACATTTGCATTTCCTACATTCCTTTCATCTCAAAATATTTTCGTCCATTTCCTCGCATTTTAAATTAGTATGATTTTTAAAAAACAAGGGCAATTCATTACATGATAGTAATTATCACTTTGCATTAAACTGTTCGTTGAAAAAATAGCAAAGACCATCACTGCTACAGTTTGCGTCTTATCGGAATTCAGCTAGTGGGTATAATATGATCATGCATCTGACAAGTGTTCTCCGAACTCGGTACATATGAAGCTATGGCATTTCCTTTTAACGCACTCTCAATTTGATGCTATTTTAAATTACTTAAATAGAGAGACCCTGAGACTCAAGGCCTGAGTCGTCTCCGTGCACCGCTACCAGAATGTGTTATACATAAGACCAATGTATATCAATGAAACATTTTTAATGCAAAATAATATGCTCTGTGAAAGTAATAGGTCAAATTCACAATTGATATACAAT
>LJIJ01005704.1:0-11178 GCA_001718145.1 Orchesella cincta
ACCTTCTACAGATCTTCTGACTATTATACCATGCATTCTCTGAGATCTCTTCAGACCTATTTTGTACTTGCTCTGGTACACATCAATAAACCTTGTACTCTCTTTAAGGCAAAGTCCTACGTGTGCACTCGCACTTCTTATTATTCATATTCCGTTCTGTAGTACATACACTACACCTTGTATGTAAAATATATTCCGTACTTTGACTCTAATGGGCTGAAAACATTGGATAAGATTGGTTCCTAAAATGTATATCATTACAAAACAGTAAAAAGATTATTAAACTAACAACAACTGAACAAGTAATACGAACTCATACACTAACTTTTAACCCCAACCAATAACTTAAATAATAATTATTAATTACCGCATTTCAGTTTGAATTTTGTTGGGATTGAATCGAGTTCTGTTCTGAAAGCGGAAATCTTTTGGTACAATTAATTTCTTCGAAAATCAATGGATATATTAAGCAAACAATCATTTTCACTAAACATATACAGTAGAAAGTGTAGAAAAAATCTTAACAAGTAATCTTTATCTCTCACTTTATATCCCCTTTCTCACTTTCTTGTATGGCATTTCGTCACAAGACTCACCATCACTTTCTCCTGAGTTTCGTTTGGGAGTTGCTAATCGTAGACGTTCATTTTCAGACTCTAGTCCAGCCATTTCTAGACTCACGTATGTGAAACCCATTTCAGACTTGTTTAGATGGTTTTCAGCACTTGTATTTTCTTCCAACTTTTCCTCAATGGTTTCTTCCAACGATCGAATCTCCGCCCTGAGGGTTGAGGGTGTCATTGTCCCATTCGCTAATTTTAAGTCGAGTGAGTTGGTTTTCAAAGATTGCTTCAGCTCAGTAATCTTTTCTGGTAGCTCTTGAGACTCAAAGTCTTCAAGTTTAGACTGGATATTGGTTTTTTCACGGAGTAAACTTTGAGTAAGAGCTGCGGCCTCGGCGTTGTAACTTTTGCATTTTTCGAGTGATTCCTCCAATTCCTTGATTTTTGCACTATCTACTACGATTTCTTGCTCGTTTTGTTGCAACGTTTTCTTCGTAACTGAATTGACCCTTTTCCGTTGCTCAAGCTCCCATTCCAAGTTAGAGTTGTCCAATGCACGGCTGTCCAGCTGGCTTTCAAGTCGGTTGATGAGCTTCTAGAGTATTGAGATGCTCCACGAACTCGTTCAACATATCATATTTTTTATTCGCATCATCCTCCAATGCTTTTACTTTTGCTTCTTTTTCTCTGATTTCATCCTGCAATTTCTTTACATTCATTTCTTGTTCAGCCAAGTCAGAGATGCGGCGGTGGCCGTCATATGGGGGTTTAACTATAAGAAATCCCGTCCTACATTGCCCCATGATGATGATGATTATGAAGCAGCACCAAGCAAAAGAACCAATCAAAGTGCAACTTTTCGTTTACTTTGTTCATTTTTGTTGTTATTTGACTTGGTGCTGCCTCATAATCATCATCATCATGGGGCAATGTAAGACGGGATTTCTTATAGTTAAACCCCATATGACGGCCACCGCCACATCTCTGAGCCAAGTCCTTCTTTTGTTAAGTTTAAGACAATCTGTTGTTGACTAATTTCATTCGTCTGAATTATTATCAGAGCGGTATTTTCCTCAAGTTTCTTCTTCAGTTCTTCATTTTCACACTCCAGCTTCCTATTGCTTTCCACAAATCGTTCGTATTTTACTGTTCGTTCGTTTTGCTGTTCGTCTGAATTATGAAACTGAGAACTCATCACTTTAAGTGCTTCATTGAGCTTTTTAATTTCCTCCTGGTGTTTAAAATCTATTTCTTGTTTGTCTTTTAAAAGCTCGTTATTTTCATCTTCAGACTTTTTAGCTTTCTCTAAAAGTTGCTTGTTTTTATTCAATAACGTATCATTTGGCAATTCTCCATTTTTAATTTCCTCTGAAAGCTTCTGATTTAAATCATTTTAAACTCCTGTTTTCTCCAAAAGATCTTGATTTAACATTTCCAAAACCTGGTTTGTTCCGAGAAGTTCTGATTCAAGTTCTCAACAAACCTTGTTTGTAGCAGAAATATTTTGATTTAGCTTCTCTAATCTATTGCATTTTTTGAAGTCGATGATTTTGATCATCCAAGAAATTACTCGGTCGCAAGAACTCTTTAGCTTAACGTTCAAAATGAGGATACTGGACGATGGCAAGGATAATTTTGATGCGACCACTTTTGAACTGTACTCTAGTTAGGCTCAGTATCCGAACGGAATAGTACAAAGGAAGAGCAAAGTCGGGTTGGATGTGGTCCATACTCGGAGTTTCAAGCACGAAAGTCGTAGAGAAAGAGAGCATGTGTGAACCTTTGCTCAACAACTGTAGGATTGAGAATGGTAGTATCCGTACGGCTGCAGAACAAATGGCTCTGTTGAGGCATACATTAGAAAGAAAAATGACATGTCATATAAATGTATGCTTCATCCTATCGCCATAAAAGATAAAATCAGGATTTGTTGTCTTTTTCGCATAGAGTCTTAAAGGCACATCCGTTACATCTATGACTTCTGGATTTATTAGAAGAGCTTTACAGCTCACGTGCATATTGATGTATATAAAGCAAATGTTTTGACAAAATGAAAGCTTAGACGTTATTCAAGTTGTTTTTCGAGATCTTTCTTAACACCTGAGCAACACGGCATTTTATCAGCCGGCGCTGATCTTACTGTTTTACATTCATTGCCCACTTGAGCTCTTCTGTTGTTACGTCACCTTTATGACTCTTTAACTTTTGTGTTGTCAGCATACAGCTGTTCAGTCAACTCAAGTCAGCAGTTAAAAGGGAATTTTGTAACAGAAAGACAATCAGCCGTTGTATCATATTTTCTACATGCTAATAAACTTCCCTTCGATTCCCATTGTATCAAGCTTGCGAAATAAAAACTCTAAACCTATTTGCTACATGAACGAATGCACATAAATGCTCCTCTGATGCGCGAGTATTAACGAAAGCATTATCCACACTTTATTTCATGCAGGGAAGGGCGTTTTTTAGCAACCGTTTTACTGAGTTAATATACAAATACGGGGGTTTTTTATATGAAAGGGGTTGCTAAAAGGAAAAAACCCCTTCCCTGCATGAAATAAAGTGGTAATGCTTTCGTTAATAACTCGCGGCATCAGGAGGCATTTATGTGCATTCGTTCATGTAGCAAATAGGTTTAGAGTTTTATTTCGCAAGCTTGATACAATGGGAAATCGAAGGGAAGTTTATTAGCATGTAGAAAATATGAATACAACGGGCTGATGTCTTTCTGTTACAAAATTCCCTTTAACTGCTTACTTGAGTTGACTGAACAGCTGTAGCTGCGACAACACAAAAGTTAAAGAGTCATAAAGGTGACGTAACAACAGAAGAGCTCAAGTGGCAATGAAATGTAAACAGTAGATCAGCGCCGGCTGATAAAATGCGTGTTGCTCAGGGTGTTAAGAAAAGATCTCGAAAAACAACTTGAATAACCGTCTAGCTTTCATTTTTGTCAAAACATTTGCTTTATATACATCAATATGCACGTGAGGCTGTAAAGCTCTTCCTAATAAATCCAGAAGTCAAGATGTAACGATGTGCCTTTAAGACTCTATGCGAAAAAGCACAACAAATCCTGATTTTATCTTTTATGCGGATAGGATGAAGCATACATTTATTATGACATGTCATTTTTCTTTCTAATGTATGCCTCAACAGAGCCATTTGTTCTTGCTGCACCGTACGGATACTACCATTCTCAATCCTACAGTTGTTGAGCAAGGTTCACACCATGCTCTCTTTCTCTACGACTTTCGTGCTTGAAACTCCGAGTATGGACACAATCCAACCCGACTTTGCTCTTCCTTTGTACTTATTCCGTTCCGGATACTGAGCCTAACTAGAGTACAGTTCAAAAGTGGTCGCATCAAAATTATCCTTGCCATCGTCCAGTATCCTCATTTTGAACGTTAAGCTAAAGAGTTCTTGCGACCGAGTAAATTTCTTGGATGATCAAAATCATCGACTTTCAGAAAAATGCAATAGATTAGAGAAGCTAAATCAAAATATTTCTGCTACAAACAAGGTTGTTGAGAACTTGAATCAGAACTTCTCGGAGACAAACCAGGTTTTGGAAATGTTAAATCAAGATCTTTTGGAGAAAAACAGGAGTTTAAATGATTTAAATCAGAAGCTTTCAGAGGAAATTAAAAAATGGAGAATTGCCATAATGATACGTTATTGAATAAAAACAAGCAACTTTTAGAGAGCAAAAAGTCTGAAGATGAAAATAACGAGCTTTTAAAAGACAAACAAGAAATAGATTTTAAACACCAGGAGGAAATTAAAAAGCTCAATGAAGCACTTAAAGTGATGAGTTCTCAGTTTCATAATTCAGACGAACAGCAAAACGAACGAACAGTAAAATACGAACGATTTGTGGAAAGCAATAGGAAGCTGGAGTGTGAAAATGAAGAACTGAAGAAGAAACTTGAGGAAAATACCGCTCTGATAATAATTCAGACGAATGAAATTAGTCAACAACAGATTGTCTTAAACTTAACAAAGAAGGACTTGGCTCAGAGATGTGGCGTGGCCGTCATATGGGGGTTTAACTATAAGAAATCCCGTCTTACATTGCCCCATGATGATGATGATTATGACGCAGCATCAAGTCAAATAACAACAAAAATGAACAAAGTAAACGAAAAGTTGCACTTTGATTGGTTCTTTTGCTTGGTGCTGCTTCATTCATCATCATCATGGGGCAATGTAGGACGGGATTTCTTATAGTTAAAACCCCATATGACGGCCCCGCCGCATCTCTGACTTGGCTGAACAAGAAATGAATGTAAAGAAATTGCAGGATGAAATCAGAGAAAAAGAAGCAAAAGTAAAAGCATTGGAGGATGATGCGAATAAAAAATATGATATGTTGAACGAGTTCGTGGAGCATCTCAATACTCTAGAAGCTCTCATCAACCGACTTGAAAGCCAGCTGGACAGCCGTGCATTGGACAACTCTAACTTGGAATGGGAGCTTGAGCAACGGAAAAGGGTCAATTCAGTTACGAAGAAAACGTTGCAACAAAACGAGCAAGAAATCGTAGTAGATAGTGCAAAAATCAAGGAATGGAGGAATCACTCGAAAAATGCAAAAGTTACAACGCCGAGGCCGCAGCTCTTACTCAAGTTTACTCCGTGAAAAAACCATATCCAGTCTAAACTTGAAGACTTTGAGTCTCAAGAGCTACCAGAAAAGATTACTGAGCTGAAGCAATCTTTGAAAACCAACTCACTCGACTTAAAATTAGCGAATGGGACAAATGACACCCTCAACCCCCAGGGCGGAGATTCGATCGTTGGAAGAAACCATTGAGGAAAAGTTGGAAGAAATACAAGTGCTGAAAAACCATCTAAACAAGTCTGAAATGGGTTTCACATACGTGAGTCTAGAAATGGCCTGACTAGAGTCTGAAATGAACGTCTACGATTAGCAACTCCCAACGAAACTCAGGAGAAAGTGATGGTGAGTCTTGTGACGAAATGCCATACAAGAAAGTGAGAAAGGGGATATAAAGTGAGAGATAATGATAAAGATTACTTGTTAAGATTTTTTCTACACTTTCTACTGTATATGTTTAGTGAAAATGATTGTTTGCTTAATATATCCATTGATTTTCGAAGAAATTAATTGTACCAAAAGATTCCGTTTCAGAACAGAACTCGATTCAATCCAACAAAATTCAAACTGAAATGCGGTAATTAATAATTATTATTTAAGTTATTGGGTGGGTTAAAAGTTTAGTGTATGATTCGTATTACTTGTTCAGTTGTTGTTAGTTAATAATCTTTTTACTGTTTGTAATGATATACATTTTAGGAACCAATCTTATCCAATGTTTTCAGCCCATTAGAGTCAAAGTACGGAATATATTTTACATACAAGGTGTAGTGTATGTACTACAGAACGGAATATGAATAATAAAGAAGTGCGAGTGCACACGTAGGACTTTGCCTTAAAGAGTACAAGGTTTATTGATGTGTACCAGAGCAAGTACAAAATAGGTCTGTCTGAAGAGATCTCAGAGAATACATGGTATAATAGTCAGAAGATCTAAGGAAGGTTCAAGGCTAAACTAATAAGAAGCTAAATGGAAAGACAGAATCATGTCTGCTGGAACTACGACTTACTGGCAACTTGACAATTGAGTAAATGAATGATATGAATATTATAGATAAGAATAGAGGTATTCTACAGTAACCATCGCTTGAGGGAATGTACTTGAGTAATATGATTGCCACAAAAACTCCATTCAACCGGCAAGGGGAACATGTCGAAGAATCCGATTTTTGTGGATTTGCAAAACCGTTCGCTGGAGTTTGGATAACGTTTTTGCAGTAATTAGGTTATTCAATGCAAAGGGTAAAATATAACTTCGGTTTTACGTACGAAACAAAAAATGCCTTTAGAATTACCGTCACAGTCCTGGAAACAGACGAGAAATGCTCGGTTGTCAACAAGTGAGCGGGTTAATGTTTCCTTCGGAGTCCCAATTCTAATTGTCTGCCCCTGTAAAAACAGAAAATTAAATTTTTACCTAAATGGATTTTTCTTATTGAATTCCTACCTAGTTTAAATAACTTTCCTTGTTAAAATCATGTTATTTTATTGTCCGATTTACTCTGTTTCTCTAACTTCCGTTTGGAAAATCATGGCTCAATAATGGTTTTTTTACATGGAACGCAACATTAATCTTAATAAGTTTTAAAACGCAATTGGGCCTAGTTGGATTTCCTTTTTACGCTCTTTAAAGAACTCTCACGTCTCACAACTCCTGATTGCTTACGAGAAACAAGTTTTCATTAATCAAATCAATAAAACCTTAAGTTATCTTTTAGTACAAAACATGATCCTGTTACAACACGTATTTAATTCCAAACTCAGTTTGCCGTAAAATGGAAAACAAAACTCTAATTAAGCTGAAGAATAATGCACGGTAACAAAGAAATGCGACAGTTTTACAACCCTACATAAAATAACGCTTTATTACTGCCAATAAGAATAATAGCTGTTTTGTAAGTTAACAAGAAAATATGTTTGATTACATATTTTATTGTTTGTTCTATTTCATTGCTAAATCAGCTTAATACATGAAAATGTCGATTGAGATATTATTTGCAAAATATTTCCATAAATCGGGAGCCTTGGCATTTCTAAAATGGAAAGAATCTGAACTCACCTATATTAGAACTCCAAACGTTTGTGTATACAGTTTTGAGATTATCTGGAGGTCGATTTTCTTGATCATATTTTGTTGATGCATTCCCATAATACGTTGAATATTATAATGATAATACAATGAAGAATTAGTACACTGTTGCATATTTGCGATAGCATTATCGGATCGGAGCAAAACGGACGCCAAACGATTCAATGTATACACAATATAGATAGCTTGCTGTTGTTAGAAATGTTTAGCGTAAAAACAAAAACATCAACATACAAAAAGCCAGCGACTATAAAATAAACGCTTTCACTCTACTATTAGGACTATTAGATAACAAGCTGTTTGAAGAAGTTTTACCATAAAGTAACTGTTTTCTATTACTAACATTAAGCCTACACAACACGCTGTGGGAACATGTGTTTGTATCTGTGTTTCTTGCAAATCGGTTTTTGGAAAGCTGAAAAGTGTGTGTGAAACTTGAAATGAGCCAGCTAGTTTTCTCAGTAAACACTGTTTGTGGAATTTTAATTTCTCACTAACGCGAAAGAAGTGTAAAAAAGGAGAAATAGAGAATATATTTTAAGGAGTTTGTCGATTAACAAGTGTATATTATTTTGGGACAAATTTATAATTCCCAACCATACAAAGTATAAAGCTTGTGTGGGATTTTCACGTTAACCTACTTATTCGGAACGTTTAACAGCTTTGCTATGTCCTACAAATAGGGAGGATATTTACAAAAATAACACTTAATAACACTAACACTGTCCATAGAAATGAAAAAATTCTTTTAGGAGAATTCCACACCAGCTAGTCGTCAAGGTTCCTCTTCCAGTCGGGGTTTTACAGGATTACGAACATTTGAAATACAAAAGCAATTATGTCATTGCTTAATCGTATTAATATTTCTCAACAAGCTCGTATTTTTAACAGTTGAAACTATAATAAAAGGATTGCACGGGTAAATGACAAGATAATGTAAATATTATTTGAAAGTTGAGTTGTTCGCGTAAATAGAAATATCGCTGACGAAAGGTTGTGGATCCATACCAATTGCAAAACCAGGAAGAGAGAGCTCAAAACTGTTCAACTATTAGTCACTATAAAACATTTTCCAAAAGGTTTAGAAGTCCTAAATTTCAGTGCAACAAAAGTAACCCAGAAATGCTTCGGGAAGCAAATATACTTCATTCTTTAACTTTAGCAGCCACAAGCTGCAAGTTTTGTTACTGGGAAAAATTACACATGGACGAAATATTTAAAGCACGTAATTGAACAGTTGACTAATAAACGATACAAAGTTAGATAATCAATAGAGTTGTTCATTCTATTGTTATAATGGCCAAAATATATATGTAAAATACTGTAGCAGTGGTAATCGCCAAAATATGTAGTTAAATGTGGGGGCGAAAATTACCTAGGAAAGCCTAAACAAAAGTGCAATTTTTGTTCAGAAACTGTTTTCACATTTGTTGTTTTGTTTTTACACATTTAACTACATATTTTGGCGATTACTGCTACATATTTACATATATATTTGGCCATTATAACTACAATAGAATGAACAACTCTATTGATTCATCTAACTTTGTATCCGTATAATAGTCAACTGTTCAATTACGTGCTTTAAAATATTTCGTCCCATGTGTAATTTTTCCCAGTAACAAAACTTGCAGCTTGTGCTGCTAAAGTTAAAGAATGAAGTATATTATGCTTGCCCGAAGCATTTCTGGGTTACTTTTGTTGCACTGAAAATTTAGGACTTCTAAACCTTTTCGGAAAATGTTTTATAGTGACTAATAGTTGAACAGTTTTGAGCTCTCTCTTCCTGCGTTTTGCATTGTATGGATCCACAACCTTTTCGTCAGCGATATTTCTATTTACGCCAACAACTCAACTTTCAAATAATAATTAAATCATCGTGACATTTAACCGTGCAATCCTTTTATTATAGTTTTCAACTGTTAAAAATACGAGGCTTGTGAGAAATATTAATACGATTAAGCAATGACATAATTGCTTTTGTATTTCAAATGTTCGCTAATCCTGTTAAAACCCGACTGGAAGAGGAACCTTGACGACTAGCTGGTGTGGAATTCTCCCTAAAAGAATTTTTTCATTTCTATGGGACAGTGTTAGTGCTTATTAAGTGTTTTTTGTAAATATCCTCCCTATTTGTAAGACATAGCAAAGCGGTTAACGTCCGAAGCTTAAACGTTCCGAATAAGTAGGTTAACGTGAAAATCCCACCACAGCTTTATACTTTGTATGGTTGGGAATTATAAATTTGTCCCAAAATAATATACACTTGTTAATCGACAAACTCCTTAAATATATTCTCTATTTCTCCTTTTTTTACACTTCTTTCGCCGTTAGTGAGAAATTAAAATTCCACAAACAGTGTTTACTGAGAAAACTAGCTGGCTCATTTCAAGTTTCACACACACTTTTCAGCTTTCCAAAACCGATTTGCAAGAAACACAGATACAAACCACATGTTCCCACAGCGTGTTGTGTAGGTGTAATGTTAGTAATAAAAACAGTTACTTTATGGTAAAACTTCTTCAAGCAGCTTGTTATCTAATAGTCTTAAGCGAAAGCGTTTATTTTATAGTCGCTGGCTTTTTGTATGTTGATGTTTTGTTCTTACGCTAAACATTTCTAACAACAGCAAGCTATCTATATTGTTGTAAATACATTGAACGTTTGGCGTCCGTTTTGCTCCGATCCGCATAATGCTATCGCAAATATGCAAACAGTGTACTAATTCTTCATTGTATTATCATTATAATATTCAACGTATTATGGAATGCATCAACACACAATATGATCAAAGAAAAATCGACCTCCAGATAATCTCAAAACTGTATGACACAAACGCTTTGCGAGTTCTAATATAGTCGTGAGTTCAGATTCTTGCCATCTTAGAAATGCCAAGGCCTCCCCGATTTATGGCAAATATTTTGCAAATAATATCTCCAATCGACATTTTTCATGTATAAGCCTATTTAGCCATATGAAATAGAACAAACAATTAAAATTATGTATCAACACATATTTTCTTTGTTAAACTTACAAAAACAGCTATTATTCTTATTGCGCGCTAATAAAGCGTTATTTTATTGTAGGTGTTGTAAAACTGTCGCATTTTCCTTTGTTAACCGTTGCATTATTCTTCAGCTTTAATTAGAGTTTGTTTTCCAATTTTACTGGCAAACTGAGTTTGGAATTAAAATACGTGTTGTAAACAGGATCATGTAAATTGTACGAAAAGATAAACTTAGTTTTATCTGATTTGATTAATGAAAACTTTGTTTCTCGCGTAGCAATCAGAGTTGTGAGACGCTGAGAGCTTCTTTAAAGAGCCCGCGCGCGGAGGGCCTGTAAAAAGAAATCCAACCTAGGCCCACAAGTCTGGCGTACGCTTTAAAAAACTTATGTAAGATTAATGTTGGCGTTCCATGTAAAAAAACCATTATTGAAGCCAATGATTTCCAACGGGAGTAGAGAAACAGAGTAACATACGACGGGACAATAATAACAATAACCATATTTTTAACAAGGAAGTTATTTAAAACTAGGGTAGGAATTCAATAAGAAAACCGATTGACGCAGCGTTTAAAAAATTTAATAAAATTCTGTTTTTTACTAGGGGCAGACAATTAGAATTGGGACTCCGAAGGAAAACTAACCCGCTCACTTGTTGACAAGCCGAGATTTCTTCGTTGTTTCCAGGCGTGTGACGGTAATTAATAAACGCAGTTTTTGGTTTCGTACGAAAACCCGAAGTGATATTATTACCCTTATGTCATGAATAAAGCCTAATACTGCACAAACGTATCAAACTCCAGCCGAACGCTCGTGCGTTTCTCCTAACGATCCCACAAAATTTTTCTCGGCTCCTCTCGACATGTCCCTCGCCCGGATTGCGCTGCAATGGAGCT
>LJIJ01005705.1:0-11177 GCA_001718145.1 Orchesella cincta
CCGAAATTTTGAATGGGGGGACAGGAGGAACAAAAGGTACTAGAAATCAAGGGTGGGTAATCAATGAAAACTTTTCTTTAGATTAAAGATAAAGAGATTAATGTTTTGAAATTATATAAATCAGGATATGATAATGTTTTATTTTAAGAAGAAAAAAGTAATCTGATTATTGATTAAGATTTATTTTTCGTCTGGATTTTAATGATTTAAAGATAACTAATCGGATTAGTTAATCTAACAGTTGGATTAACTTTACAAAGACGACTAAAATTAATTAATTAATAAGTTTAAAGATTTCTTTATTTCGCGTACACGGGCTCCCAAACATTTCACTAATCATCTTGAATGAACGATGCAAAAATTGAGCATCAAAGCAACGGAGGTGGAGGATTCTCTTTATACCATTTGAACTTCATTTTGGAAAAGGGAGTTTTTACTTAAAAATGCAAGTAAATTTTAATAACTCAAAAATATGATAAGGCTTAACAAAAAATCACAATTAAGAAGTGTAAATGGCAAGAAAAACAACAAGTACGGAAAACGAGATGGGGTTGCAGAGTTTTGAACTTGTTTTATTACACCGCCATATTTAAAACCATTCGTCGTTCTTAACAGGGGAAGAAAACGACTACGGGCTGAGTCTTTTTCACAGAAAAATTAATCAAATTCTTCTGATTAATAATATTTAGATTTTTCAGTTTCGGGATAAGATTTTCTAATGATTATAGATTTGAAAAGGTCGCTTGAGAATAATTCCGTCTGATTAATTGATACTGGATTAATTTCAGATTTTCTTCATCTTTAGATTACTGAATTAAAGAACTAACTAATAATCAATCTGGATTATTCAGATTAAAGATAACCTAATCAACTGATTACCCTCCCTTGCTAGAAATGCAAATTTTTAATATTTACTAATGTATTTCTTACTTGGGTTCACAAAATCTGGGGGGACATTGTCCTGCCTGTTCCGGTTCTGTTGCGACGGGCCCCTGGTTGATACCACAAAAAATTGTAACCCAACTGATTCCACAGTGGATTCTATGTAACAAAATCCACATGTTGGGAATTACACGCGAATAGGCGACAGTTATTCAAGCATTGTTTCAACAGTGTACTGCTTGGCGTTGCTTCAACGGCCAATTTCCAATGATCGGGATTTGTTACTTTTGGATTGACGTCAAAACCTATTACTCTGTTTGGGACAAAAAACATTTAAGTTATTTAATTTTTTCGGATTCAAATTCTATGTTCAACAGAAGCTATTTTTCCAACAAAAAACAATGAAGCTTTACTTCTCCAGCTTACAAGATTTGGGTGCTTACTGAGGGAAATTTAGATTTTTTAATTCAATGGCAACGGCTTCTTAGCAAAAATGAGGTTTCCATTAAGATTTTACGATTGTTTTTATTTGGCAGGATGTTGAAAAACAATCAAGTTGAGCTTTGGTATTCTTTTTTTGCGGATAAATTACTAACATAATACTTTCCACGTAAAATAATTCCTAAAGAGAAGATAAGGGCAAACTGGAAACCGTAAAATACCATGTATGTTTGCAAATCAGAAGGAGAGCGACAATACTTAAAAAGCAAATATATAATGGAAATATGAAGAACAATTAATCGTGCATGCGTTGTTGCCTATCCTCTGGAAACCAAGGCTTCGAATTTCATGCTACTTCTATGTAGATTTCATACTTCGGGTATTTTCATTTTTTATACTTGTGAAAGACATTAGCACATGAGGTTTATCTAAATATTTTTCAAATCAATACCTCTAAGGATGGCCAACTAAATACAGGTCACCAATCTGTTAGGACCGCAAACGTCATTAACAAATTCATTAGACTGCACCTTACTCTTTGTCAAAATAATAAAAAAATAATAAATGAGACTAAAAACTAAATCGTTTGGAAGAATAAGAAGTATAGAGGAAGAAAAGAAATAAGAAAGCTTATATGGAAAAGAAAATCGATTGATCATTATCTAGCATAAAATCTAGTATGAATTTGGAACAAAAATTTATATTTTGGGGCATTATCCGGGCAATATGAAAAACTATCGGCACCTTGTGATGTATAACATTTTCAGGCCATTACTTCGCCGTCGAAGCAGCAGTAAGCAAGCAGTCACAGCATTCTGAGTTAAATTCTTTCTACAATGCTTCTACAAGAAAACTTTATTCGATATGTCAAGCTTTATGTTCTGCACAATTGATACAAGGCACCTGTCCGTTTACTTTATCTCGGTTGAAAACTTTGATTCCAGCCAAAAAAGGAGTAATTAAAAGGGATCGTCTTAAAACCTTACTTATACTGCTCCTCACCATCATATTATGGGGTCAACTCATCCATGCAGGGAAAAGAGCTGATATGGTTGTTTTGGTGGAGGGTCTGCTATTCGTGCTTGCATCTTCAATTTGCTTTTTTATCAAGTGGACGCTCCGAAAACAAATGTGGTGCTTCATCGAGTTGCTCAACTTGTTCCTAAGCTTTGAAAAGCGTCATCGCAAAAGTAAGTCAAACTTTGACAGCAATTATTTTTAGTATTACAAGCGGTACTTTGATTATTTCAGATTTTAAGGGGTTTCGGCTGACGTGTAATGGAAAAGAGACATCTTTTTTGAAATTTCTTATAGCATCTTTAGCCTTATTTCCTGTGCTGAGTTCGTTTTCGTATTCGGCTTTAATGTGGATTTTCCTTTGCAATTTGACTACCTTTGGCTACTTTTCTCTATCGGCATGTAAAATTCATGGAACACAAGCCACGCTTTGGAATTGGCATCCCATCACAATATTCCAGCTAACGATTTACTCCATTGTTGTGTTTTGGTTATGTTTAGATAGTGTGGGTAGCTTTGTTATTTTCTTAGGTTGTTTTTCGTTGGTCCCAGCGTACTGCATGATGCGCTACGTAAAGTTTGTTAGACGTTTAGTTGTCTCTACCAAAAATGTGCTTTACTACAAACAGGTGCAAATTTTGAGTCGATACTATAATGTCGCACAGCAAGACAAACTATTGAGCAATGTGCTTTTTGTTGTAATGACTGCCATCATTTTGTGCTCTTACCTAGTTATTTCATTAGGAAGACACATTTCGTCTCCTGAAATGGTTCTATTTTTTACAATATTATTTAATGCAGTTTGGTTTCTAGCGGTGTACACCACTATGTTTGGGCGTCTCTTCTTGGAGTCTAAAAAGGATGTTGCTGCGATAAGAATTGGATTAATAACAAATGTAACCGTTACAAAAGAACGAAAATTGGTTGAACGAAACACAAGAGCCCTTTCTTTCCTTAAAGTTTACATCGGCTACAACAATTTTGTTGATGAGCTCACTCCTTTGAAATTGCTTAGCTTCTGCATTGATAAAATTGTCAGCTTGCTTTTAGTAAAATAGTAACATTTTAATTTTTTTCTAGAATCTAAAATAAATTAACGTCTCACTGTACATATATCAAATGATTTAATAATTTAAGTTTAAATATGTTAGTGAATGGTATTTTCCTTTGTGCGAAATCACTACATAATACTCGTTTAAAAAAATTATATATATAGAGTATTATTAGTATTTTAAAAAATTTCGGGTTAAAGAGTTTTTCGATTTGTATATGTATACAACATTGTATGTTATTAAACCTCACACAACCTATAAAAATTATTGAATAACGTACGATTTTTTCATCACAAAGCTAATCACAGTAGTGTATTGTGCATTATCATTTGAATTCTTAGTGAAATTTTTGTAGTTGTAATAATTTTTTTAAAATTTAAGATGGTAAAATTTTTTAAATGCAGGTAATATCAATGTCTCAAAATAAACTTTACTTTTAAAAAATCTACCCGACATTTTAATTTATTTATTCAAATAACTTAAAGCAATGTAACTATTTTTGCTTGCCGAATGGCATAGGAGGAATCGAGTGCTAATTATTATGGTGATCAGTTTAAAGTTATAATTCATCGGATCAGATGTACAATTCAATAAACCTCACGTTGTGTTTACAAACAAATGTCTTCGTTTTTACCGATATCGTTTCTTATGAGAGTGAACTTAGGATAGTGCAACAATTGATCATTGAAACCAGGTAAAATCCAATCTTTGTGTTCTATGTAGCGTACTAAAAAGGAGAACGAAGATTTGACAGCGTCTCTAAAATTGAACATTTGTTGTGATATGCTATAAAAAAAATAATAAAAACAAGCTGTAAAGTTATAAAAGGCTGGTCAAACCATTCGTTTTCCAATTTGAAAGTCGTATATTTTCAAAATTCTTCGAAGACAATTTATTCATCAGTTTAACTTTGAAATAAAGCTCAAAAGGTTGCTTACACGCATGAATTCCTAAAGTGACGTAGATAAATTGACGTCAATCGTCTGACTGTGTGTGGGTGAAACAAAAATACTTAACTATTTACTTCGCTCTACTTTTTAATACCAACCACAACGTGATTCAATCATTTAACCATTTTTCGCAATTTCATACGTGTGGTATTTTTATTATTTTTCTGCACGTAGAAGACATCAGCAGGATAGGATAACCTACATGGTTTCGCTCTTTGTTTTTTTTGAAAGGTTAAAAAATTTTAACTTATACTTAACTATTGTTAACTTTTTGCTCCTGAATATTTATAAGGAACTTCGCAGTTGGTTGGACAATGTTTTTTGTGCATAAACCTTTGGCAAAACTATTAGCACCACAAACCAGTGTATGGTTTGGCAAAATAAAAAAATGATTAATAGGAGTAGCAAAACATTTGGAGGCGAACATATATCATTGTATTTATAACCGGCGTTATGGGTCTGAAATATGACGTATCCTGGTATCGAGGATCGGAGAACATTCAGGGTCTCTCTATTTAACTGATGCTTAAAATTGGGAGAACGGTAAGCGAAACCTGATATTTTCATATGAACTATTGATACCAATGCTCGCCTTTTTATATCTTATTTAAAACCCAAACCATCCTCGTTTTTTGTATGGCTTCTCAGAAAATTAGAGAACTTGGAAGTCAGCCAGTAACTCACAATTATGAATAAAAAAAACATCACTGCATTTGATTTGATTATATAATGTAAGTGTTTCTCACAATGCCCCACGAACAGTTTTTCGGTCTTGTGATGTGAACATTTATGATGGACCATTGGTAAAAAATCAATCAAATTTATAAATTAATCTCATTTCTATCTTAACAATCAATGCAAATAACCAAATCCAGAACCCGTTTTTTAAACTAAAATCTTTATTTTCCTATATTTTTTTTATTTCGAAGGCATTTTATTGATTATTGGTACATTGAACTGAATTTAGTACTCTACTCAAATTTTTTCATACGTATTTTGTATCATTATAATATTATACTTGACTACGTAATGCTAACAATATAGGTAAAAGAACACTCTAAAAACAATTGATTGTAAATGTACTCTGTTATGCATACTGAACCATTATGTTAGAGATAAAGTCACGCTATAATAATTAATAATTTATATCACTTCACATATACGTCAGATATCCATATGCGCATCATCTACCTTCATCATTTACACATCATATATATATCGACGCTATTTCCAAAAATAGGGTTGCTTGGGTTGGCGCTGGAAGTTTAAATTTTTGACGTAGAAAAAACATGCATTACTTCATTACAATCGGGAATCTTTGCGCAAGAAGTGTAATTTGTTTAATTGTGTCCACAACTAATGGATCATATTCATTTTTGCATGTTAATATGGCCAATTAATGATTTTTTGCATTAAATTTCCATTAGCTTATGTCCCTCCTGAAAGAAAATAGTTAAGTATATACGGCCACTGTACATGTTTATGAGAAGTCTAAGAATCACAATCGAGGCGAATGACATCGATTTTGAATTAATTTTCATAAATGAAGTTCCACGTTCCAATGAAAAATTTCAAAATTTCAGTATTTTGAGATAGCAATATTTGAAAACAGGCTTTGTTTAGTTAACGCTGGAAGTTTTAATTTTTGACTCACAAAAACACGAATTACATCATAAGAATCGGGAAGCTTTGCGCAACAAGTGTAATTTCTTTGATTTGGTCTACAACAAATAGATCCTATTCATTTTTGCATGGTAATAGGGCCAATTTATGTGATTTTGCATAGAATTTCCATTAGTTTATGTTCCTCCTGAAAGAAAATAGTTTGGTATATACGGCCACCGTGTATGTTTATGAAATGTGAAAGAGCCACAATCGAGGCAAAAGACATTGATTTTTAGTTACGATGAATGACTTAAGTTCCTCAAGCCAATAAAAAATTACTAAATTTTGGTATTTTGGGATACACTAAATTCCAAAATAGGGTTGCTCTGGTTGGCGCTGGAAGTTTTTATATTTTACGCAGTAAAACAAGCATTGTTCAAAAAAAGCAATCTGGTTTGTTTTCTTCACAACAAATAAATCCTGTTCATTTTTGCACGGTAATATGGCCCATTAATGATATTTTGCAGAAATGTTCCATTTGATTGGCTCACTCCCTAAAGAAATAAGTTAGGTATATACGCCCACCATATATGTTAATGAAATGTGAAGTAGTCACAATAAGCGCGAATAAATTCAATTTTTAATTAATGCTCATCACTAAAGTTCCTCGAACCGATGAAAAACGTCTAAAATTTCAGCATTTTTAGAACTAGGGTAGCTAACTTAAATATTAAAAGAGTCAATATATAAATTCTTATTACCAAATTTACCGATCCACCATTTTGTACGCTGCTGTGTGTTGTACCTGCAACTCATAAAAATGAATAGAAGCTATTATTGTCGCCTGAAAAAAGTAAATAAAGTCACTAAATTCAAAGATATTTATCCTTTGAAGGACCCTGGAAGTCTTATTGTAACTGACATAAAACTGTACGATATGTTTGAAGAACCGAGACGAGTTGCTTAACAAAGGCATCCTTTCGATTTTCTCTAAAATGACTCCTGTGAGTATTTTTGAAGATTAATATGACCTTTCTCGAAGATTTTGAGCATTTTGGAAAACAATTTATTTCCTTTGGTTCATGAAGGATACTAAATAAGCATACGAAAAAATTTACCCACCCATACAATCTGCAGGAGTCGAATGACATCCATTTCTAATTATTCGTAATGGACAAAGGTGGTAGAAGCCTTGGAAATCATACTCATAGTGACCATCTAAGCAAAAATGATTTTTCCTGCTGGACTCTTATGGCATGAAGTATTAATCAACAGCATTACACAGCAATCGTGTAACTGCACATTAGCGTCATACGAAGCAACGCATTAAGGTTCGTTCTGTCAATGTGTGGTAAGTTGTTCGAATTTTCTGCATAAATCACGGCCATTTTTTGAGTGTTCGCTTTAAGCTGTATATTCCTACTGACGGCATATAAGTGAGATCGTTAAAATCGTTGCACATGATTATTATAACATTGTTAGCAGCACAAATGGCTTTTACTTTACTCCTCACTAATGAATAGTTAGTGGTGGTTAAGGTCTAAGAATATCGTCTACATAGAAACTTTAATACTTATGTTAAAACTCATCGAATGACTAATCATGTTCCAGCATCATATATATATCGACACTATTTTCAAAAATAGGGTTTATTTGGTTGACACTGGAAGTTTTAATTTTTGACGTACAAAAACATGCATGACATCATTGGAATCGAAAAGGTTTGCGCAACAAGGACAATCTAGAAACAAGGAAAGAGTCACAATCGAGCAAAAGCATCAATTTTTATTTAATCGTTCACGCACCAATGAAAAATAACAAAATTCAGCAATTTGGGATAGACTAAATTAAAAATAGTGAGTTTGGTAACCGCTGAAGTTTTATTTTTTAGGGCCAGAAAACATGCAATACATCATTTTAGAATCGGGACTTTGAGGAACAGGATAAATCTGTTGATTTTGCACAACAAATAAATCATTGTTAAATTTTGTATTGTAATATGCCAATTTATAAATTTTGCATCAAAATTTCATAAGCTTGTCCTCCATCCTGAAAAAAATAGCGAGGTATATATAGGCCCACCGCATACTGTTTATGAAAATGGAAAAAACGTCACACTCAAGGGCAAATTATAGCAATTTTTAATTAATTTCGCTAACTAAAATTCCACGCAACAATGAAAAATAACAAATTTCAGTATTTGGGATAGAATACTCTAAAACTAGGGTAACCTTGGTTGGGGCTGAAGGTTTAATTTTTACCGCAGAAAAACATGCATTACACGCATTAGAATCCCCGGGAAACTTTGCGCAACAAGATATAATGTCTGATTTGTGAACAACAAATAATCAAAAGCCCCTAATGTATGCGATTTTTCATAAAAAATTCCATTAGTTCATGTAACTCTTCGGAGTAATTATGTTCCAGCATATTGAGTATGTACATCCTGGCTTACCGCGTGTCTAGATATCTAAACACATACTCTCGGAATGTTGGGTTTTAGTAGATTCTGGTTGCTTTAACTACGATTATAACTTTAACAAAACTACAGTGCAGATTTTACCACACTTCAATTGTAAAACTATTTACAGGCTCCTAACCTTCATGTTTAAGTGATGCCAATTTGGACTTATTGGCTATTCCGGTGCTCGAATTATAAAATCGTACGCGCCCATGATATGTAAGGAAATAAAGAAGTCTTCATAGCGGTTTTGAAATGGCATTTAGGTTTATATTTCGGGGCAAGCCCCGTCCCAGGAATGGTAGTATAGTTAATTTACACTAGGCCGTTAACCGGTAACGTAAAAGCAGGCCCATGTATATTAACGCAATTTTTTCAACACTTAACCTAACTGTCTTAGGCGACCTGCGTCTGCTCAACACTGGGTTTTGGTAAGTGTACCAGTGTGATTTAAAACTCCGAAAGTGTCCAACGCTAAACCTCAACGATTGTATGCTAAATCCATCAACGTCGAAATCGTATGCTAAATCCATTACATGGGAACTCGTATGCTAATCCTTTAACATGGGAAATCGTATGCTAAATCCATTAACATGAGAAATCGTATAATAAATCCAGTAACATGGGAAATCGTATGCTAAATTCTATCTAGAAATATTTTACCGCTAAATCCAAATTACTAAATCATTTTCATGTCAAATCCAAATAAGATGTAATGAATTTTAGCTTGGAAAATCGTATGCTAAATCCATTTACATGGGATTTGTATGCTATTCTTTATATGAACTTGTTTCAATGCTAGTCCCAAGAACTCCTCTTAGATTATGATTCTATAGTGACGGACACGGATTCAGGAGATGCCATTTCAGACCTGGGGATGAGAACCTGAACCCCTTTATAAGGAAATATTAGTAATTTCTCCACCATATAAATTAAATTTTATATCGAAAGAATGCCAAAGCTTCAACTTCATTGTTTTTCGACCTCCTGCCAAATAAAAAGAATCGTAAAATCTTAACGTTAACCTCATTTGGTAGACGTGCTGTATAAAAATCTAAATACCTCAACAACAATAGTTTCTGCGGAGCAATAAAATTGAAATCCAGAATTCCGAAGAAAATTTAAGTACTTAAACGTTTTTTGTCCACATAGAGTGATAAATTTGACGTCAATGTCTCCACGTGCCGGTAGGTAAATATCTAGAGTTGCTCCAGCTTGTCGGGCATGAGTCCTTAAAAAACAGTAAAACCATGAGAAAGGTGAAGGGTACATAAAAACATTGCGTCAAATGCTAAGCAATAATTAGAGCAACATATTTGAGGGATTCCTAAAAATTCATGCCAATTGGCGTTGAAACCCAATTTACAAACATTTCATATCAAAACCGTTTTAAAATTGCGGAAAAAGTTTCGAGTTAGCAGCAATCAAAATGAACAGAATAAATGAATCCGCTAATGTTTTTTAAATATTATATTCAGATAAAAACATGAGTATGTAGTTATATCCTTCTCAGATTTCAAGGGTTCAATTTTTTTTTTGAGAAATCTTCAATTTAACCTAAGAAACATTCACAAATGCATCATCATCATCATAACTAGTTGGATGTTACATTTTCAACAGATCTATTGAATGTTTCAGTAAGCTATCATTTTGAATCCTCCAAGTATAAGTCAGTATGTGGATGCATTCTTGTCTGAGGAAACCGGTGTGATGTGCAACATGCAAATCGTCATTCTTTTTCTTTGTCTTGGTATGCTCAAGTTGAATGCTGATGCTGCGAGACTAGCAACCACCACTAGAACTACTTGTGGCTGACTATATACGCTACAAAAGGTTACCGTAACTGTGGTTAGACCTCGCTCACATCTGGCTTTACTCGTTGAGAGTCGATTCGCCCTGCTGATCAAGTAATAATAAAAGCTTAGTAGACACTTGCTAAGCTTTCTTTTCTTCAACAAAGCAAACATCAATACTACGTGTTCAGGTTGATCAGAATGAAGCAAAATGGCACTTCAATTATGTTAATGGCAATAGCTGGGGCAAGAGGTGATTCATTCCTCAAAACATTGATTCAATTCGGAGCCGACTGGCAACAAAGAGGCGAAAAAAACAATACGGCTCTCCATTTGGCGGCGGAATTTGGAAACTTCGAAGCTCTTAAGTTATTTATGCAGCTTGGGGCTGATGTCAATGCTCTCAAAATGTATGGGGAAACACCGTTGCACTCTGCGTTCATGTTCTGTTATGTAGGAGTTAGGAGATTGGATTTAGTTAGCGAACTTATTAATCATGGAGCTAATGTTAGCATTAGAACCAACGGAGGCGAATTAACCGTTGAAAAGGCTCGAAGACTTAAAGCGGGCAGTTTGGAAGAAGGAATAATTCAACTACTTGAAAGAACCCAAAATCAAGCCCACCAAGTTTCTAAATGAATGACTAGTATAGATAACGAATTTATGTGAGAAAAATTGATTTTTTTTGTGGCAGACTAAGGTTATTGATTGAATAAATGCTAATCTCCAACTTATTATACTTGCGTCAAATTGTATTTAATCAGTCATTATTACTTTTACTTTTCTGTTCGCATCATTGCACTATGATGCATAGTCAACTTTTTCTCAAAATACAAAAGGAATGTAGATAACGAAGTAGTAAAAGCAGAATTTACAAACAAAACTTCATGCATCTTCAGAAGAAAATGGTGGAAAATCTAATAAAACTACTTTCAGGTCCAGTAAACTGGCTTAGATTATGAGTTTAAACTGCCAA
>LJIJ01005706.1:0-11177 GCA_001718145.1 Orchesella cincta
AATGCTTGAAGTAAAAAGGGTTTTTGTCATAATCACCTATGAATGCAGCATTGCTGACCATACAAACTATAACTCTTGCAGGTATACTACCTTGAAATACATCATCTTCTAAAAATGACTGATTACCCTTTGGTACTGTAAAAAACCTTATATCCGACGATATCATAGGATACCTTCCATGGTCCCTAATTCCAACAGTTTTCTGGTGGGCAAGGGATATGCTGGGGTATACAACGTGACGACGAATAAAAAAACTAGCATCCAAAAGTTTGACTTTTGGTTTTAATGCAGCTGTAGTTGTCAACAAACAAAATTTGTCCGTTGCCCTTGTCAGAACCAAAGACATCAAAGTGTCATTCAAAATGAAACGTTTTTGAGTTGCCAGGTCAAAATATAATTTACCACACAGTTCAATGTCCTTTGATGCGCTAACATGGGCCTTCCGTTTCGTATAACCGTCGTTTGCTGACGTAAGAGCAAAGTCACCGCTGTCTAACGCAAAAATAGAGCAATGAATGTCACTTTGATGACCGTATGAATTTTTTAAGATGGATTCGATGTACGCTTTGTAAGCGTAACAGTTGTTACTTGCCGATACTAGTTGATTATTTAAAAATATTTCACACTGAGAAAATAGTGAATGCATAAACGTATTGCAAACACTGTAATCATCACCGCTAGCTAAATCCGCTCCGTCTTCAGCCACAATTTTACATTTTACATAGAAAGAGTCAAATGGGTCTAAATAGTTTGCAGGAGAGCCCACTATTCTAAATTCGAGTTTTGCATTGCTATCCTGTATGCCAACAAGTGGTTTATACTCGCATAAATAGAACTGTCAATGGATGCTTCGGTGGGAGGCAATGAAAATAAATCAACCTAAAATTAGATAACAACTTCATGTACTCAAGCACTTCAGTGAAACTCTTTCAAAAAATCGTGTAGAATATTTTTTTACCTCACTGCAAATGGATGGTTTGGATTTATCATGTATCATCGACATTATGATAAAAAGTCAGCTTAGTTTTCCTTTGGATTTTTTTCTTACAGTTTGAATGTTTCTTGGATACAGCTGGTTTTTTACTTTTTGTTTTCCGTTTAGTTTTGGGAGCCTTCTTTTTGGTTTTTTACTAGCCTTTTTTGGTTTGGCTGTTTTATTTCGCTTCTGGTTTTTTTTCTTTTTTGTCACTACTTTCTTAATTTTTACAGTTTTCTTTTTCTATTTAAAAAAAAATGTTAGCAACCGTATACCGTCAGAACGATGGAAGAGTTATTTATTTTAAAATCTTATGAGTTACCTTTTTGATCCTTCCAGATCCTTTTTGAGGAATTTTTACAATATCTCCAACAATGTTGTTAATAAACGCTTTTGAATTTCGCTTTACACTGGACTTAAGAGATGATCCCGCAACGACGTCTGCAGCCGTATTAACCAGGGATTCCTTAGCTCTTGGAATACAAATCTTTGCAGGAGTGGAATCGCATATTGCGAAATAATTCTGAATATTGAACCTATTCCTCCACCTTTTTGGCGATATCCATGATAGACAGGAATATCTCCTCCTATTTGCCTCTGCAAGGTGTGAAGATACTCATGATGGTTAAAAATGTGGACACGCTTCATATTAAAACCTTCTTTATCCTCTTCAAGTTCACTACTGTCGTTGTAAAAAATAATGACAAGTTGTTACTTGAGGTTATGATAATAACGTTTTTTTTTTATACATAATTTATTCGTCTTAGTAATTTGATTAAACAATTTACATGGTTGCAAATAGATTAAAAAGGCAAAAATGTGTAAAATAAATCTAGAAAATTCAGCTTCAGAGGTTTCACATAGTAGGTACCGTTTATAGATGTAGAAATTTCTGACAGTGGTCGTGCAACTGCAGAATACCTTTCCGCTTCCGTCTCGGTTACTTGAAGTGGTTTGTAATACGTTAGATCGTATTCTCCAATCAAGGTTGACCCTAGGTCTACAAAAATTCACTGTTTATTTTATCATATAAAAATAAGGGAACACTTATGAAAATAATATACTTACTTCCATAGGATGGTACATAGTTCTTATAGTGTCTTGCAAGGTAAGGAAACGCACACTCTCGTTTGTGTAACACGTAATGGTATGCGGACCAAGATCCATTTGCAAATGGAATGGGTGCACATATAATTCCTTTCTCGTTAATTTGCTGACTTGGAACAATTAATATACCATTACCCTTATCAATACACTTTCTACAAAAGTTCTGTTCTCCAGTATTTAAACGTTTTCGCCCGGTGGAAAATGGATAACCCATTCCCAACATACTTGCTATTACACCAAATAAAACAATCTTTTTAAAGGTTTCCATTTTTCTTTTCGTACTGAGGAATTGTAATTACTGTTGAAGACGGTAGGGAACGAATGACAGCAGATTCGTAATGCATCCATTTATATCTTAAAATAAAATGCATAGTTTGCATTTTTAAAATAATCATAGCCTCATTTTATCAGCTGACGGACACTGTTAATTGTCGAAAATGGAAAAATCAACGAACGACAGCTTGAGGCCAACGGCCGAAAGCTGGAGGTCGTTGATTTTTCCATTTTTGACAATTAACGGTGGCAGTTAGGATTCATCAGACGATAGAGCTCTTTAAATTTAGATGGAATGAATCTTGCAGGTTGTTTTAACCAGAAACCGTCCTACTATATACGAAGTAGGGAAGGAATGTAAGCATAGCTGCTTTGTTAGATGCATTCAATCGTACATTCCATCTTCTCTATATTGGCCTTGACAACTTTACTTTGATACAATGAAAGAGCTGAGAGAAGGTGAAATACGCGTACGCATACTACAATCATATTTCTAGCTCACCTATAATCGGGGTTGACACTCTACATGTTTTTTTCAGACTGATTCTCAAAGACATTGCAATTGACGCTGTATATCTGGCTCTGATATTTTTTGCATGCAATGCTTCCGCTCGTACAGTAGAATATGCATGATAGAAATTTCGTGACTTTTTGGCTAAGTGGAAAAAAGAAGCAAGAGCAAATCTTTTTTGTAGGATAGTTATTGTCAAGAAATGACACTTACAACTGGATAAGAATATCGTCAAATTTATTGATTGCAATGTGAAATACATATTATTAGAAAAATGCATTCATAACGTATACAAAAGTAGCTCTGAGCAGAGTAAAAAGGAATTGAATTGCTAAACGAATATGAATACAAATTAAATAATCGCAATAAAATGGTGATTATTGACATAGAAGGTGCGCTTTAGATTTGAGCAACAAGGCAGATCCGGCTAATCGCTCACATAACCTATTTTCAGTCGCGTACTCATTGTTGATGAGCGAGGAATGTTGGTGCGAACTAGTTTTATATGCTTTTTGTACCAAACAGTTACTGAGGTATTGTACACAGGCTCCCTCCATGTGCGAGGAAAAGTCCATTCCTTGCTGGAAAAGAAGGCAAAAAAAGTAAATCTGCTGCGAAATAGAAAGAACAGATATAGGGTTTCGTCCAACATTGAGTATTGGTGTTGTAGCTTCAGTTGGATGTTGGTTTCCACTGAGCGAAAAAGGTGCCAATAATCCACGATACATGTTGAAATTGCATAATATAATATTCGCAACCATAAAACATGAATCAGGAACATATTGTTCGCCAACAAACGGAATTCTGGGTTTCCACGAAAAGATTATCGGAACAGATTATGGAAGATTTGCGAGTTTGTACACCGGCGCAAGCGTAGTTGCTACAACTAATGAATGAAATATAGCAGACAATACATTTCCATATCTTTGAAAAGGTACTGCACAATAAATGAAATGAAATGCAATTTGAAAATATAAAACAGCAAAATTAAAGGCTCGACCGGGATTCGAACCCAGAACCTCTCACTTAAGTGTATAGTACACGTAGACTTGCGCCCTAAGTGAGAATCATACCACTAGACCATCGAGCCCTCGTAGCAGAAGCTTGCTGAAATAATCCATAAGTTCAGCGTTAATACTTTGAATTGGAATTTCTCAGGCATTCACAAGTTGACTGAATACGCAATGCAGCGAGTGACAAGATTATAAAAGAGTGATGGGATTGCAATGTGAAACATAATAGCTATATAAGTTTACGCTAGTACATAGCCACAATACGCAGCCAGTTGCTGCTCTCGAAATGTACTTGCGGAATGTACTTTGCCATTACCATCACATCTCAAATTATATGAGAAGTGCTGCCTTTTACGCTTGTAATTCAGCCCACTTGTTATGCGTTTCTTTTGCAATTTTGATTGATTGATACGGTGCTGATAATTTAAACACATTGAAAGCTGATCACAAGCTGTGAATGATCTGTAAGCTCGTAAAAATGTACACTGATAAATGATTGAAATGTTAGCAATGAGCAGAAATAGATGTACGCGTAGAGATAGAAAGTCAACTATGCGGGGAAAAGTTTGTCTATTTACATTTATTTTGTATATTTGCTACATCAAGTTCAATAATTATTCTTTATTTGTAAAATTACACAAAACGTAATTTGAGGTTAAGTAAACGCTTAAAGTTTAACGCTTCTCATCTGGTCCCGATTTTGTTAGCCCACTGTAAGACGACTGAAATTGTGTCGTCGTCATCATGATCCTCAATTTCCTGTGGGAGGAAGTGAAGCAAGATGCGGAGGGTCTTGATCATCAGAACTTTCTCCCAACAAAGGATTGAGCTCCCTTTGCTCGGAAAATGAAGAGCAGCTCGGTTCCTCCTCGAGTTCCGTATGCCACTTTTTATTGTGGTAGTCCATATTATGAACTAGCCATGAGCACTTGCCACAAACTTGACCTTTGCCCAATTTGTGTAGTTTTTCATGCCTGCAGAGTTCACCAGGGCTGGAGCAAATAGCAGGGCACTTGCCACAAGTGAATGCACGTGCCGCAAGGTTGGGATGCAGTGAAAGCCGATGTCGGAGCATTTGCTCCGGAGCCACGAACCAGCCACACCGTGTTACCCCACAAATTTTGACTTTGGAACCGGGAACGTGTAGTTGGAGATGGGTTTCCATGGCGATTTTATCCGTAAATGTAGCTGGACAGGAAAGACACTGGTAGCCGACCTGGGTTTCCTTGAAGGGGTTGAAGCCTGGATTCTGATTGTGGGAACGCCTGTGTTCACCCAGAGAATTACGGAGAACGAGGAGCCCGCATATTGAAACCGGACATGGAGTGGCATGGTGCATGCTTATCCCAGCATCTTGAGTAGTGGCGGTGTCGTCTGCATAAATGAAGAAAAATGTCAAGAATACGTAGGTGAAAGTAAATATTATGTATAACAAAAGCTGCTTACTTCTTTTGATGAAGATTTGTTTCCCTGTATCTTTTGGTAGGCACATTTCCTTCTGAGAATCCTCCTCGTCAGCGGAAGAAAGGCATATTGGAGTATTTATGACAGAGTTGATGACAGAAGACTCGTCACCGGCATGAATCTCACTTTCTTCAATCCGCAGCTCATAGATAGGATTTTCTATAGCTTCCTGTTCAACGTGGTGTCCAATTTCGGCAGGAATTTCAGGTTCCTGTTCGGAAACAGTGCGAGGCTCCTGCAAAGCGATCGGGAGACTAAGCTGAACCTCATCAGCTTCCCTGCACATCTCCTCTTCCAACTCCATCTCACAACCACGTTCGTTGTCTATCTCATTACACACCTTTTGAAAGTCTGGAAACATAATCAACTCAATTGTAACAGTTCTGCTTTCATGCCAATTTTGGGTTGAAACCCGAGCAATGTATACTACCTTCTATCTCCCCAGAATGAAGACTTTCAGTTTCGATCTGATTCATTATATTTTCAGCTGTAAGTGCTTCTGAGCCCAAATCGGAATCTTTATTTGAGTCTTGTGTGAGTTTTGGATTGCTCCGACGAAAATTCACGTTGCTTGTTTGGCAGGTTGATTCCTCCTGAACTACAACTGCATAAATATCAGAGTTATTCGTACAATTTATGGCATTTAAATGATATCTTCACTGAAAATGTGGCAATTTAATGATTATGCTCCTCTCCTTTACGTACTTTTATTGGTGGACCTGTCCGTTTGAGTAGCACTGTCAGCCACTTGAGTGGAGGTGGTGAAGGCAGCTTCTACTTCGCAACATTCCTCCTCCTCCTCTTCCCCTTCTTTCTGGACGTGTGTATAATTCGAGTCTGTAATATATAAAAAACTTTAATATCCACTGACAGTTGATATTTTTATTAAGCAATTTGTAAGACGTACCATTCTTAGTTTCGGTCAATTCTGGTGGTTGCTCCTGTTCAGCATCGTCGTTTTCTTCTTCGGAATCCCAGAATTCAAAAGGTTTGCTGGGTGAATCCGGCACAAATGAGGAGGCGGGACTGGGAGGTGAGTATTCTTCACCTCCATCCAGTTGAAAACGTCCCTCCCCCGAGTTTGGAGTGTGGCAACTGCCATTGACAATTGATTCTTCATAAACTGGAATTAAAAACAAGAAGATTATAAGTTTTACTTACCTTTTTTAGATAATTTACGGAGATATAACAAATGATAACCTTACCTTTCATCACCTCACTCCGAATCCTCTCGGAAATCAGATCCCCACTTCCGTCCTTTCCCGAACTGTTGATGATCTTCTCCCTCAACTCCCGCTCCATCATGATGAGCCTCCGCTCCAACTTACAAAACTGCTTGTAATCTTCATAAACATTTTTTACGAGTTTTCCACAATTAGAGCAAACATTCACCCAGTTTTGGGGTTCGGAATACCCCCCGCACTGCCCAAGAAGCTCTGAGAGCACTTCGTCATTGACCTTAAGGATTCCTTTCAATATAAAAAATACTTTGAGGTGGTCGTGAACCACCAAGTCATGCCCATCGCTTGAAAATACGATTGGGATTTCCTCCGCCGGAGGAACAGAATAATTATGATCAACAAATGGAACGAAGCTACCATTAACTTTTGTCAATTTGCCATCAGTTTGACGCTGAAACGGAGGTCGCTTCAGCTTCTCGAGGCAAAACAGACAGTTTTTCGAGGTCTCCTCCATTTTGAACAAAACTGTACCACTATTATTCTGTTAACTTTTTAAATAATTATTTTTACTTTCAATTTAACTTTGATTGCTTTGTATGAACTTTCGTAAACAACAAGGGAAGAGAGAATAATACAGCTAAATATGTGCAGGATGTGGATGTTTGTAATTCCCTGTGTTTAGATGATCTTGAGGTTCAAGTGGGCATTCTGATCTCATGTAGTGTTGCTGCTCAGCAAAGCTAAATGATGTTGATTGAATCCTGCACAGCGTGTATTATGTAATCATTGCTCTCTACTTCAATCTGCTTGGCCATCCAGCCTAGCACTCTAATTCGTTCTGCATCTCCATCTCATTCAATTCTGAAAACAACGCATCATATTTGCTTACTGTGGTGTAAAGCATTCAGAGAAGTTGTACCCTTTCAGCATTTCATACATTATGTACATGCATGAAATATAAGAAGAAATACGCTCTGTTGGGACAGCTTCGAGAATATCCACCGACATGAAAAATAGATGCAGCAAAAAAGGAATCACGATCACGTATTACTCCGCTACTTTTATTATCACAATTTGCTTAAAACCGCATCACTTGATAGATGATTGCAGTTTATCTGGAGAGAACTACCTTTTCATGCTAAACATTGACATCTCAATAAGGTTTAGAATGAAACTGATTTTACAGAAAATAATTTGGATTTGTGAATGGGACTTGTAATTGGGCATGGATTGTTATAAATTACTATGAAATGATAATGGCACTTGTAAAAGGGCATCGATTTTTGGAACCTATTGTGGATTTGGCAATGGAACCTGAGAATTCTTATTAACTATTGGAAATTATTTATAACTTGATAATGAAACTTGTCATTAATTTAAATAATTTATTTAATAGAAATTGATTCGAATTTGGTAATATGAAGCATCAGAATGCAAGTATTTATCGGAAAATCATTCTTTTTGATGATGTGACTTGTGAAATCTCCAAGGGAAATGTCACCAATTCTTGAAACGGATTTGAAAATTGGTCTTGTGAAATATCATAGATTATTGATAATTATTGTGGAATTGAGAATATTACTGATTGTGAACTGTCATGTATTATTGAAGATTACTGTAAATTGATAATGGGACTTGTTAATGACATGGATTATAGGAACCTATTGTAGATTTGATATTGGACTTGTAAAACGGAAACATTTATTGGAAAATGATTTGGATTTGTAGAAGGGACTTGTAAATTGGATTGAATTTTTGGGAATTTATTTGGATTTAATAATATGACTGGTAAAATGGAATATATAATTGTACACTATTGTGGATTTTATAACTGGACTTGTGAAATATCATGGATTATTGGAACGGATTATAAGTAATTAATTCGGATTTGATAATATTACTGCTAACAAGGAATGGATTATTGGTTAATTGTGTGGATTTGAATATTGGACTTGCTAAACGGAAAATATTATTGGAATATGATTTGGATTTGTGAATAGAACTTGTGAATTGAAATGAACTATACTGAATATTGTAATATGCCTTTCAAATATGTATTCATATAACCTGACCTAACCCCAATCTACCTCGTTTGCAAAAATTAGAATCCGTTTATCAAACTTGATTCCAACAAATAACGTAATTAGTTTATTAAAGCTTTCAAATATTTGTAACATCATAATACTAGATTCTGCCAATAAGCAATACAACTAAACAACTAAACTTCATTACAAAAGGTCATTAAGACATCAAATCGTCTTTCAATACATAATTGCTAGAACTAAGTTTCAAAACCAGAACATTTAAGATATGTCCCAAGTTTAAAATTTATTTAACTTTAACTCGACACGGTCAACATTGTGTAAAAAGTCACCCTATAAAATATTTAAAGCTAACTATTCATTTAACATATCACATCACATTCAATTAATCAATCATCACAATCTTATCACTTTTCTCAACTAAACATTTTGAAATCAACTTAACAATTTTATAATTACAAAGAATCAAAGCGTATTATCATTATCAGATAGAGTGTAACTTAGCTCTCCGATAAATCTCATCACTCGGCGATGTAAAGATGAACGAAAACCTCAGGATGTTCCCGTACCATCCTTTTGAAAGCCTGTGTCTTTTTTATTTCTTCATTATTTCTGAAACGTAAAAAACCAAAATTGTTTTATAAACAAAATACTTAATACTTAAAAATTATTGAAGTTGACAACGCGCTGCTGTAAGTAGTCAGCATTATAATACGCTCAGCATCCTCCTTCAAATCGGAGATCGTGTATTTCTCAGCAATGCTGAGAAATTCCGTAGCACGATCTGCAGGCAATGCCGTTTACCCCGTGTAGAAGTACTGGAGCATTCAGTAGACAACCTCGTCCACAAAGCCGGAAATATCAATGGAATCACGTTCTCCCTGCTTGAGCATTCCAGCGAATACGCTGCTTCGTGCGGAAATAGAAGTAAAATTAAGTTACATGCACAAATATTTTTTGTAGTTATACAAATATATTATGATGAAAACCTACCTGTAAGCACAGCTTTATGAGCCGAGTGACTATTCTGGTCAGTAGTGATCAGCACGTCGGACATCTCGTAAGTCATGGTTCACAGAATCCCACCCATGTTTGTCCAGCAACTTCTTACTTATGATGTTTACTATGTAATGCATTAAAAGGATTGAAAAAAGGCAATGCGCTGATGGCATGTGCAAGTCATTTCCTTATTGCTGTGGGTAAGAGTATGTATGTATATTAGTTATATGTATGTACTTCATTCGCTTATACTTGTCATCATCATCGTCAACTGAACAACTTTTCTTGCTCATTGCATGATGTCACAAAACTCCTTCCTCTGGTTGTTGCATAGCTTTGGCATCGATTGCGAACTTGATCTGGTCACATTGAATGAATTCCCATTATCATATACAAAATATATTCAACAGTCCATAACATTTTACAAATGCCACTATCAAATACAAGCCATGTTCATATAAAATATAGTATTCCGCTCTATCCATCCTAAAACCCAAGCTATTTTCAAATCATAATGGCATTTAATAGGCCACACAAAAACATAATTTTCAAAAATTAATGGCATTTATTAAGTCCCATCATTAAAAAAATTATATTTTAAAAATTCGTGACATTTCACAATTCCCATTAGAAAAACCAAATTAATACCAATCTAAATTAATTTCCAATATCTCATAACACTTTACAAGTATAAATCCGAATTCCAAATTAATTTGTAAGAATTCATGACATTTTATCATTTCTATTATCACAAAAAAAAATATTTTCAATGTTTCCTGACATGGTTAACAAACCCATCTATTCGCTCCAAGTAAACTCACATTTTTCTACATGGTCCGCAATCCCCATGGGCCAATTAAAATAATTTTGCGATAATTTCATAATTTCGAAACAGGTTAACAATCCCATTATCCATTTCTAACAATTTTCCATTAATTTCTTATTTGGTTTGCAAACTCAATTATTCGGCCAGATTAATTCACAAAATCTTTCTACACGGTTCTCAGTCCCCATTGGTTTATTGAAATACTTTGCGATAATTCCACACCACTTAAGCAAACCCGTTATCCATTTCTCTCAATTTTCTAATAGCTTCTAACCTGATTTACAATCGCATTTATTCGCTTCCAAATTAATTCAAAATATATTTTTACATGCTCCGCAATTCTATGAGCCAATTGAAATAGTTTTGCAATAATTTCGAAAGAGGTTTACCATCCCGTTATCCATTTCTCTCAATTTTCCAATAACTTCTAACCTGATTTACAAACGCATTTATTCGCTCCAAGTAAATTCAAAATATTTTCCGGCACGGTTCGCAATCCACATTAGAGAATTGAAACACTTTTGCGATAATTTTATACAAATTTAACAATCCCGATATCCATTTCTATCATTTTTCAAATATTTTCCAACCTGGTTTACAAACTCAATTCTTCGTTCCAAAACAATTCACATATTTTCTAACACGGTCCACAATCCGCATGAGCAAATTGAAATACTTTTGCAGAAATTTTGAAAGAGATTAACAATCCCGTTATCCATTTCTATCTATTTTCAAACAATTTTCGATCTGGTTTGCAAACTCAAATAAAATAATTGACTTTTTGT
>LJIJ01005707.1:0-11175 GCA_001718145.1 Orchesella cincta
CTTCCTAATGAACTAGTATCAATTTAAAAAGCAAAGTACAAAAACTTTGCTAAAACAAATTACCAACAATAATGACAGAAAGCAACCAATAATACAAAACCGAAAATGCAAATAGCTCAAAGCGCAAAATGTCATAAGGGCAAATTGACACAAGCGCAAAATTCTCAAGCGCTAAACGACATAAGGGCAAAGTTCTAAAAGCGCAAAATGTTCCAAGCGCAAAGTTTCCCAAGCGCAAAAGGACCTCCAAGCGCACAAATTCCCTAGCGCAATTCGCGTAACCCCATATTCAAGTGTTGGATTTGGATGCGGATCAGCCGACCAACTTTTTCTGCGCTGGTTGATTTTTACGCAGGAATCCACATCTTGCAATATTACTGTTTTGGAGTTTGCACATAAACAAAACTCATATTTATTTAAAACAAGCATGTTAAACGTTCATATTTTTCAATCCTTTTGGCTGTAATTAACTATATTGGACACATTTGGTATCCTATCAGTTTATAATATTTTGTTGCGTACTCAAATCTGTACTTGCTTACTGCTATTTTAAGAGAATGAACGCGTTTTTGTTCTAATATTTCCAATTTTAAAGTTATGTACAATTATGCAAACAGTAGTCATAAATTATAATTGGTAACATTTAGGCTTTATAGTAATTTTTAATTTTATTTTAATGCTTTCTACTGATATTCCTAATAAATGTATGAAGATGGGATAAGTTTGCCTACACAATTTATTGCAATCATGAAGGAATTTACAATCCTGTTTATGAAATCAGAACCTAGTTTTATTGGCTTAGTGACATCATATATCGATGGCTGGCGACGAAACCGGCTTATCTTTTTTGCTTCTCTACGAAACGACTTTTATGTCCGTTTTTACAAACTATTATTTTTTAGAAATATTAAGCATAACATTCCGTACATTTTAGTACCAAGTACGAAGGTTTAACTTCACCTATGCCTACGAACAAAACGCTAGGGCGGCAATGGGCTTATAAATGTCACATTTTTAGTTATTGAGAGTTAATTGTTAAATTATATTTGCAAATGGAATTAATTAAAAGTTCATCAATTTCCCGGCAAAGAAAAGCTTTTACAAACTCTCAGTCAAGTAATTGCAATCATGGCGGATTTGTGGAGAAAAAATATTCCATCAAGAATCAGGATGATTCAGAAGGATATAAAATGTGATGGATGATGATGGATGAAATTGGATGTGATCAGGATAATAAAGCCGTTTCCTATGGAACCAACAAAAAGATAAAGCCATTTCTTTTGGAACCAAAAAAAGATAAAGCCGTTTCGTTGCCAGCCGTCGATATGTATTGTTGAGTTAAAATAGGAGAAAGAGTGCAATTTAATAAAACCCAGTGAGTAACCGACAGGGCAGACCGACAACTCCCATTTTTTAAATACATGCAATCTGCACTTGAATTCGGCATTTTGGATAGCAAATAATTCCCCATAATTAGCAAGCTGCACGTCAACAAATCAAATTTCAATAACGAATGAACTCATTATCGTAACTGGCACAAAGGATTTTAATTTCTGTTCCTCACGCCCCATGCTCACGTTTACAGTTTTTCTGCAGAAGAAAAATACAGGAATTTTTGGTTTGAAAGCTTGTAAACTCTATGCACACCTACGCTTCGTACATAATTATGTTTTACCCACAATACATTCTCATATTGACGACATTGGGTTGCTTTGTAACACAAAGCAGATGCTCTTTCCAAATGTAAATATCGTTTTAGTGGGGATGAGCAGAAACAAGGGCAGTTCACTATAAAATTCTTGTAATGTATGTATATCACCACAGAACAAATTCCAAGCTCATTGAGCTTCCATTGTGTTACGCAAAAACTTGTTTTCGACGAGTGTGTGAAATTCAATGCAAAAACACCACAGTTCTACTTTTCCTGGCTACGTCAACACATCAACGTGATTTCCACATGCAGACAAACACAATTAAAAAACACAGGACAAAGTTGGATTTTCATTTTCTAAGTGTGATAATTAAGCGGATTCTGCATATTTCGTGTAATACTCACGCAAAAACATATGTGATAAACTTATTTTTGTTTCCGTTTTCTCAAGTTATATTTTAAAAAATTTAGTAAGTGACTATTTTTTAGAACTTAACTCAATTCAACATGAATGACTGCACTCGGTTTTGGAGAATTACAAGCCTTGTAAGTAACTCCAAGATTTTAATACCAGAATTAGACAATCTTTGGATCTAAAACGTGATTGCTCGTTTTTAAAGGTTTTTGGAGTAGTAATTGTGGTGCTTGGTCTCTACTCCATATTGATTCCGACTGGAGAATAGCCAACCAAGATTTTTGATCCTTGTCAACAAAAATCTTGGAACCAATGAACATGTACGACCGGAAATATAAATGGTGTCCACACATTGCAATCGAATACTACTTCCTGATTGTCAATGTCATTTTCCTCATTTTTATCGCTGCTCAGTTTTCTTTATTGGACAACTATCAAAAGTCATCGTATACCTACATAGTGAAAAAAGTGGATATATTTTATCATTGGGTGATAGCATTTTTGCTGCTGCTAGCTGGAATTCTTTTGATTGCATCTGCAGCACAAACTGGAAATATGCATTTGTATTACGGGACACGAAAACTGGAATTGAAGACGACGGAAAAAATTATTGCTGGGGTAATGTGCGAAAGTTAAAAGTTTCTTGGTGAATTTTGTCATTCTAATTAAAACTTTTTTCAACAGGTGTTTGCCATCATACAAGCTTTTGGTTTGTGGACTGTTGGGTGTTTTCTTCGAATGGAGGACTAGGAATATAAACTGAGGCATCAAAGCAAAACTGTTCTTGATCATCATATCATCATGTTTATATTTTTCTTTCCAGGGACTACAGTAATATATTATGCAATTTCGATCTGTAATGCTCAGTGTGAACGTGACAAAAAATATATTGATGTTGTTCATGTCTGTATGTTTTATATCGATCAATTTTGCACAGTGGCTTCCGTAATATCACGATTGGAATATTTTCCCATTTTTTCATGCTCAGAACTCTGATTGTAAAGTTTTATTTTTCTTAACATGCGATTTCAGCAAGAGAAATGCAAAGGGGAAGCCACTGTGCAAAAAATTGATCAACAAAAAACACAAAAACAACACATCAAATATTTTTTGTCCATTTCTCACTGAGCATTACAGGATCGGAAACTGGTTAATATTCTAAAGTCAGTAGTCACTGGTAAGAAAAAACTATAAACATGATGATACGATGATCAAAAACCGCTTTATTTTTAAACATCAATTTATATTACTAGTTCTTCATTCGGAGAAAAAATCCAATAGCGCCACAAACAAAAGCTTGTAATGATGGTAAAAACCCGTTGAAAATGTTTTTGGTTAGAATGACAAAATTGACCAAGAAATTTTTAACTTTCGCATAATACCCTAGCAATAATTTTTCCGTCGTCTTCAATACCAGCTTTCGTGTCCCGTAATACAGATGAATATTTCCAGTTTGTGCCGCCGATGCAATCAAAAGAATTCCAGCTAGCAGCAGCAGAAACGCGATCACCCAATGATAAAATATATCCACTTTTTGCACTAAATAAGCATACGATGTCTTTTTTATGGTTGTTCAATACAGAAAACTGAGCAGCGATAAAGTGAGGAAGATGTTATTAATAACCAAAGGCAGTATTCTATTGGAATGTGTGGAATCTCCGGTCGTACATGTTCATTACGTTCCAAAATTGTTGTTGACAAGGATCAAAATCTTGGTTGGCTATTCTCCAGTCGGAATCAATATGGAAATAGATACCAAAAACCACAATTACTCCTCCAATAACCTTTATAAACGAGAAAAAACGTAGTAACATCATTAAATTGTCTAATTTTGGTATTAAAATCATGACGTTACTTACAAGACTTGACATATTTTTTTTAAATATAACGCGAGACAAAAAAAGTGTGCCTAGTTGATTTTAATACAGAAAGGATGTCGAAAATTTGCGGAATCCGTTATATTATCACGCTCTGAAAATTGAAATCCAACTTTATTACGTGTTTTTAATCGTGTTCGTCTGCATATTGAAATCACTTTGACGTGTTGACGCAGCCAAAAAAGTAGAACTGTAGTGTTTTGCATTGAATTTCACACACTAGTCCAAAACAAGTTTTTTCGCAACTACAATGCAAGCTTCATGAGTTTGGAATTTCATCCAATGTGATAAACATAACATGTATTTGCTACTGAGGTCAACTGCTTGTTTTCTGCTCATCCACACTAAAATGATATTTTACATTTGGAAACAGCATTTGCGCTGTGTTAAAACAACCTAATGTGGTCAATGTGAGAATGTGTTGTGGGTAAAATATAATTTTGAACGAAGCGTAGGTCTGGATGGAGCATACATGCTTTCATACAAACATTCCAGAATTTTTGTTTAGAGGGAAAATTGTAAGCATGAGCATTGGAAAATGAAACTAGATTCTTTGTGTTGGTAGTGATTACAAACTCACACGTGGTTGAAGGCGTATAAGTTGACGTGGAGCCTGCTTATTATGAGGAAGAAATTGAAGACAATACATTATACTAAAAAAACGTGTACGAACGACTTCCCAGATCCAACTCCTGGCTCTGGTTTTACAACCAAAATTGCACAATTCAAGTTAACTAGTGCTTGTATAAATTTCGAAACTACATCTCATTCTTGGGTGTGGGGTTCCCTGTAACACTACAGTCTCCTCTGGGAGCAGAGATATGAATAAGTGTACTGTAGCTCACGAGGAGACCACGGCAGTGATAACTCGCGGATTTGGACCAAACTTGGTGAAAACATTCATTTTACTGAGTTTCGAAAAAGTGTGATTGGATTTTTTACTACGGGTCTTTATTTCGAAGACATGAGATTTTTGGTTCATTTCCCTTTGAAATTTCTTATGCGAGAAAGCATTAAACATCATGCATGTCAAAAAATTTAAATTTTAAAAATTTGCTTGGAACCAGGAAAGTTACTCTAAAGAACAACAATAGTTAAATAAGCATTAATCTAACAACCGTTTTTGCATATTTATTCATTTTATTGACCCCAATAAAATATGAAGACCTCTTCGGACTTTTCGCATGCTTTCTGCCGTAAGGAATTTCAATGGGAAATGGACCAAAAACCTCGTACCTCCGAAATAAAGACCCGTAGTAAAAAATCCAATCACACTTTTTCGAAACTCAGTAAAATGAATGTTTTCACCAAGTTTGGTCCAAATCCGCGAGTTATCACTGCCGTGGTCTCCTCGTCAGTGGCAGAGTGCTCCTCCGGCAAGCGAGAAGCATTGGGTTCATTTCCCTTTCTCGGCCTTTAACTTTTGCATACCTTTGGATAGTGTACTTGAGGGACGCTATCCAACCTTGCCCCATACATCTGAGAACGGTCACCGCGGTCAACTGAAGACACCGCACATGGTATGCCCAGCAGCAGCTAGCAGGATGTAGCAAGCCGGAGATCATCATTATACTGTGGATCTATCGTCATGAACGTGCGTGCTCATACTTTGTACTGTCTCATTCCTATACTTGATTCCAATGTATCTTTGATTGTAGTAAAAGCTAACTTATCATTAACCTGAACCTGATTAGTAGCGCCGTTGTCTTATCATTCATCATCACAACGGGCGCACCACATGGCGCAGTCGACATTTAATCGAAAGTTAGTTAAAAGTTAAAGTGAAATGGTGCGAACAAGGCATCAGCAAACGGAGGATCCAAATCCACCGTCACCACCACCCGTCCTTCCACCACGGAGACGGACAAAGAGAGGAGTTGTGAAGAAGCGTAATAATGTGGCACCAACTACGACGGACGAGGTGGAAGAAGCGACACCACCAGCAGCGTCCAAAGGTCCCGATACCGACGCTCAACAGCAGCTAACTCAACAGTTGATGACGCTTGTCCAATCATTGGCGCAACAGTCAGCTAACGGACAAATTAGTCAACAGTTCCAAGGGGAAACTAGACCACCCACAGCAAAGCACATACCTCCACCTAGACTGGCTACCCCAGATCGGATGACCATCATCCAATTTCGCGATTGGAAGCAGAGGTGGAACGACTTTGTCAGCACACAACAGATACTCCAGTACCCTATCGACGCTCAGCATGGGATCCTACGTGCGGCTATCGACTCAGAATGGACAATGTTATGGAATTCATCTCGTTTGAAGATAAAGCCAGACAGTCCAATCACTGAAGCGCTAAAGCTGATGGAGGCGTACATTCGCCAGAAGAGAAACCCACTCCTGGACAGACAAGAATTTCACCGCCGAGATCAGAACGCTGGAGAATCCGTGGATCGTTACTACGCTGCCCTAAGGGTCCTGGATGATGCCTGCAGCCACGAAGGAGAGCTGAAATGTGCTAAGTGTTCAACTACCCCAGCAACGTGTGAATGCGGAGAAAGCTTGACCTCCAGGCACAGCTACAAGACATCCGCATCCGTGACAGGTTCATCTGTGGTCTAAGGGACAAGGAGATGCAACGAAGGGTCCTGGCGGAGCAGTACGGATCGGTACTGACGATGGACAAAGTCTTGTCAATATGCACCGCCGTGGAAAGCTCATACTCAGCTGGAATTTCCCTGGGTCAACACGGTATGGAAGTAGAGGTAAATAACGCTCAATCCACATACAGAAATACTTCCAAGTCTGTCACATTTAACCATGCCCGAGTAACAGAGAAAAGTGCAAGTGGTGCGGAGCAGCTCGACATCGCTACGAAAATTGTCCAGCACGTAACGCTAAGTGCAGCCACTGCAAAAGGATTGGACATTATGAAACCGTCTGCTTCCAGAAGCTTCGTACAGCAAACCAGGCTATCGAAATTCCAACATACAACAGCAATCAAACGGGAGCCACTATGGGGAACGTGACCATCTTCAAGGCCGGGAAAAGCGAAAACTTATTACAAAATCAACACAGATAGCTGATGACATGCATGATATTATGTGGTTACCTGACACAGGAGCTGACGTTGATGCATTAGTATTCAAGACATTCAGTCCCTTGGAGATAAAGCAAAGACTCAGCTGACATCGGATAAGCAGGAGGTGTACGCCGCTAACGGAGCAGCTTAGGTCCTGTTGGCCTATATCAGCTGTACTCAAGTTAAACAGCAGACAATACCACACCGTCATTCGAGTGTTCGATAAGCTGTCAACCCCACTGCTCAGCAAAGCAGGCTGTATTGCCCTCGGACTTCTCCATTCTGATTGGCCACGTTCGGAATTAACCGAAAATTGCAACAGCGTCGAAACCCAAGCAAATATCAACATCATCTCATCCGGAGTAAAACAATTCCCCATTGAGATCCCTCCAAACTCTAAAACTGATGAGATACAACAAGAGATTCTCAAGAAACTAGCTGAAGCCTTTGATGACAGCGTGCTGAAGCCAATGATTGGAGCACCGATGAAAATTGATCTGGTTCCTGAAGCCAAACCCTGCCGTCGTTACAAAGCTTACACTATCCCTTTCCACTGGCGTGAACAAGTCAAAGCCCAACTCGATGACATGAAAATAAAGGGCATCATTGAAGCAGTGCCAGTAGGGGAAGCGGTTGACTGGTGTCACCCAATGGTCATAGTACCCAAGAAAGGCACAACGGAGCCCCGAATCACAGTGGATCTCACGGGACTCAATAAGTATGTGCGAAGACCAGTTATCCAGTGAAAGTCCCCAGGAAGCCGTAGCAAGAATCCCGCCTGGAAATAAGTACTTCACAACCCTAGACGCCGCGGCATGGATACTGGCAAGTTCCCCTAGACGAGAGCAGCAAGAAGCTAACTACTTTCATCACGCCGTGGGGTTGCTTCGCTATTGCCGCAATGTCATGGGACTCATCTCAGCAGGTGACGAGCATAACAGGGGGAGACGAAGCGATAAAGGGGATAAGCAACGTTGAGAAAATCGTAAGAGGACATTCTCATTTATGACGACGACTTGGAAACCCATACAAAGCGCGTGATGGATGTCATTCAACGTTGTTTGGACCACGGAATGACGCTGAACGCGAAAAAGTTCAAATTTGGAAAACCGGATGTGAGTGGTGTGGTTACAGAGTTACCAGGATGGATACACACCGTCACCCCATCTCGTCCAGGCGCTACAACAATTTCCAGTCGCAACTGACGTGAGGTCTTTTTGTGGACTCGTCCAGCAGTTTGAAGCCTTCTCATCTCGACTTTCAGAGCTAGCACTACCAATACGAGCACTTTTCCCAAAAAATGCAGCGTTTCTGTGGGAACCTCTTCACCAAACAGCATTTCAAGAAATTATTCAGGAGCTTTCTAGACCCCGAATTCTGGCCCAGTTTGACCCTTCACGCCCAGTTCGTCTGGAAACTGACGGCGCGCAGTCCAAAGGTCTGGGATTCGCTCTCTGGCAGGAACAAAGCGATAACAGTTGGAAATTACTCCAAGCGGGTTCCAGATTCGTGACGCCAACCGAAGCCAGATACAGTGCTACTGAGATCGAGCTACTCGCCGTCACGTGGGCCGTGAAGAAATGTCGCATGTTCCTTCTTGGAAAACCTTTCGAGCTCGTGGTTGATCATCGCCCTCTCGTATCTATCCTCAACGCCAAAACCTTGGATGAGATCGAGAACCCTCGACTCCAGCGTTTGAAGGAAAAATTGGCATGCTTTCGCCCACAAGTTGTATGGAGAGCTGGAAAACAACACATTGTTGTTGACGTTTTCTCCCGTTATCCATCAGCTACCCCAACGGCAGATGATGAGGAGGATTTTGATGTGCCTACCAATTTCGCCGCTATTTTGAAGGATCCGGAAGATGGGACGGAGATTTTGCAAGATCCTATTCTGGTGGCGGTAAAAGATGCAGGAGGCATATGCAGCGAGTATAGAAGACTCATCCAGTTGATCAGAAACGGATTTCCAGAGCAGAAACAAAACCTGGACAAAGATCTGACACCATACTGGAAAATCAAGGACGTGCTCCGGGTTGAAGAAGGTATCATTATTTGGGGCAGAAGGATCCTGATCCCAGAAGCCTTAAGACGTAACGTGCTGGAAACCTCCATGCATCCCACCAAGGTCAGGAGAGGACCCTTCGCCGAGCACGTCAAGCCGTCTTCTGGCCTGACATTTCCAATGATGTAAAAAACATCGTTCGGGGATGTAACGAATGTGCATCTCGCTTACCATCCCAGCAAAAGGAGCCAATGCTTGTAGAACAATTGTACTCGTCCATTTCAATGCGTTGGGGTGGACCTATTCAAATACGCGGGCTTCGAGTACCTCGTCATGGTGGACAAGTTCTCCGGATGGCTTAGCGTGGCCAAATGCGGCCACAGCGCAAACACTAGCCGCGTCATTCATCTACTCAAACAAATGATGTCAACGTAGGAATCCCCGAGAAGCTCATCAGTGACAATGGACCCCAATTCTCGAGCTTTGAGTTTAAAACTGGGTCCAGAAGTGGGGCATTGTCCATGATCCTTCGTCTCCTCACTACCCTCAAGCAACGGTCTAGCTGAGTCAGGCGTGAAGGCAGCGTCTCATCTAATTGCAAAGACATCGCCCAACGGAGATTTGACCACTGATGCTTCCAACTCGGGCTCATGGAGTTGCGGAACACCCCAGAGCTGATGGTCGCAGCCCCCGAGCTCGTGTTTGGATTCCCAATACGCACAAAACTTCCGCTACATCGAGCTCAGTTCGCCAAGGAGTGGAGAAAGCAAATGGCTGAGGCGGATACACGCGCGAGCAGATTGAAAGAGAAAGCAGTGAGCCATTACAACACAACAGCCAGACCATTGCCCCACCTTAAACGAGGAGAAATTGTTCGTGTGCAAGACCCTGTCACAAAGGAGTGGACCAGAATTGGAGAGGTGATTGATGTCCACCACCGTGGCCGAAGCTATACCATCCGAACTGAGTCGGGCAGAGTCTTCTGGAGGAACCGGAAGTTCCTACGCCGTTATTACAGCGGCAAAACGCGGAGAGAGATGAGGAACCTGCAGGAACCGAACCACGGAGGTCTACACGTCTTCGTCGAGTACCAGAGAGGTTCACCGCTCATGTCCAGCTTGACCGGAGGTCAAACTCCAAAGGGGGCATGAGGGACGCTATCCAACCTTGCCCCATACATCTGAGAACGGTCACCGCGGTCAACTGAAGACACCGCACATGGTATGCCCAGCAGCAGCTAGTAGGATGTAGCAAGCCGGAGATCATCATTATACTGTGGATCTATCGTCATGATCGTGCTCATACTTTGTACTGTCTCATTCCTATACTTATTCCAATGTATCTTGATTGTAGTAAAAGCTAACTTATCATTAACCTGAACCTGATTAGTAGCGCCGTTGTCTTATCATTCATCATCACAACGGGCGCACCACAGTACTTACACACATAATATTACATTGGGGTTCTTACTGCCATTAAGATTCCATACTATTTAAGCTCTTATGCTGCGTTCAAGGGGAAACGGTGAATAATATTCACGCCACCTACTGAATTGAGTGATATCCAGCGCGAGTCCATCAGGCGGGAATTGATCAGGAAAAAGTCCATTTGATTTGCATGGTGACTTTTGATGCAGTTAGTGCTTTGTTAAAATCGTGATAGTTTAAATTCTCAAAACATAATTGGACAAAGTAAGGCTTGGAGCTGTAGTCAATCGGTTGTTGGACATGTAGTAACAAAAATTTAGCGCTCAAAAGTAGCCAGATTTGAAATTTAATTCGCCAAAGATGATCAAAAATCGCCCTTTGACGAATTAATTTTCAAATTTGGGAACTTTTGAGTGCTAAATTTTTGTTACTACATGTCCAACAACCGATTGACTACAGCTCCAAGCCTTACTTTGTCCAATTATGTTTTGAGAATTTAAACTATCACGATTTTAACAAAGCACTAACTGCATCAAAAGTCACCATGCAAATCAAATGGACTTTTTCCTGATCAATTCCGCCTGATGGACTCGCGCTGGATATCACTCAATTCAGTAGGTGGCGTGAATATTATTCACCGTTTCCTATTGAACGCAGCATAAGAGCTTAAAACAATTTCACATTACCTCGCATGTACTTTCTGATGTTTTAATGCCTTGGTAAGGGGACGTAACTTTTTCGTAGATTTCTAGACGAGTTTGACTGG
>LJIJ01005708.1:0-11172 GCA_001718145.1 Orchesella cincta
TCTTCAAAAGATTGATGGAAAAATGGATTTAGAAAAAAGAAATACAACAGACTCTAAAAAGATCCTTTTGTGCCGGTTGAAAGAATATCCCGTGACCTAACAAGTTTGACAGAAATAAATAAATAACATATACAAGTATCGGATACACATGATAATATCAACAAATTCAGCATATACTATTATATTGAAAGAGAGAGAAAAATCAATATCATAGAAGAAAAAATTGTCTATGATATTAAAACTAAATACGTTCTTTTAATTACAGTAATTAAAACCGCGTAAATAAAATGGGCAAAGTGGTTAGTGACTTGAATTGAAAATGTAAACTGACAAAAAAATGATTATCTTTGTTGCATAATATTCCAAATGTTAGGGATGCCACTTCCACATATAATTGGAAAACCGAGCAATAAATCGTAAAATTGTCACTGTCGGATTTCTGCCTCCAAAAGGCCCAAAGTTCGCACCGCTGGATAAACAAGATACAATTCAATGAGGGAATGAAGGTTATCTACAACGCTGGATAAGCGGACTGGCAGTTCGATTTTATAGTTATTTTATTATAAAATAGAAACAAGACTCAAATATTCACAAAAATTACTACAACACAAATATGCCTTGTGCACACTCTGCGGTCGGAAGCCAAGTGGTTCTCTCGTTCTCCTTTCCATGCCTGCTAACATCGCCCCTGAGAGACGCGAGAGAAATAAGAATGCATGAGGAGCTCGTGCTCCTCAGCAACCCACGACCAAAAATGTGTAAGAGCATCGCTCCACCTTCACCTCAAAAATATACCATCATAATACTACTTGGTTCTACGGAAAATGGTAGCAGGTAGGCCTATTATGCGACAATCTTTATATATTTTGTTAGCTGTATCCGTATATATAATTTATAGATTCATGAAAACGTAAGTATTGTTTAGTCATGCCAACAATACTGACATAGCGAAAAGGCCTTCATTATATTCGTTGCAAGGAACGAAATATTATGATATTAATAAAAAACACTTTCTTGTACACAGTGCCGAAATATTTTTACCCAAAGCATAATTGCCTCTTTCTCAGTTGTTTTAGTGTATAGCAAATTGCCGTAAAAATCATCCACGACCAATTATGTATTAAACTTACAGGCTGATCCGGTTTAAAATTCTGTCGCCGACATTTTCAAAAAGTTTTAAAAACAAGATAGCCGCACATATTAAGATACTGGAAGCCATTATTGACCTTTATTAGAAGGTACCAATCAAGGTTCGCCATAGACAAAACATTTTAAACTGTTTTTATGAAGGTATTTAAAAGCCAATCACCTATGCAGTCTAATTAGGTATTTTATGACAATGGCGTGCACAAGAACCGGTTCAAAAATTGTAGATTTAAAAAAAGAATGCAAGTTTTAGAAAAATACAAGTTTGTAAAATGTGTACAGAAACTCTTTCTGGGGGTTTTGCTAATTTAAACGCCATGAAGAGAAACTTTGCAATGATACGGATTAGGATTTTTTAAAATTTAAAACCCTAAATATCTTTGAGAAACGAGATAATAACGAGAACGAGATTGATTGTTTTAAGAGTAGTCGAGCTTCCCTGAAATTTTATTTCGTGTTCCAAACGAAGTATATTGTTATGATTCCTATCAATTGTCGTCTGTGCCATCAAAAACATTTCATACAAACATAATATGAGTGGGATCATTAATATCTTAAAATATAAGTACGTAAACATTCAATAAATGTAACTTTTTATTGCCTATAGGAAAGTTAGATTGGGGAGAGTGGCAATTATAATTAATTTAACAAATTATCTAAAACTTGCTTCGAATTATCACAACTTAAAAATTCGTATGCAAGTATATAATACTAAATACTTATTCTCCCATTTAGTTGATAGAGTTGAGAGGAGTACTAAAAAACTAGTCATGAAATAAAAAAGCAATCGTTGTCATAGTACATTATTAAAATTTCTGAAGACTGCCTCAAACCTTCAAGCAAACAAGTCGAAATAACTATTTTTGTTATAACAGAAGCAAACCTAATTCAAATGCATATTGTCGGTTTTCAGCTGCGTAAATTATTGTTCCATATATAAATCCAAACGCTGTTCCTGTCGTAAAACAAGTAAGCTTTTAATATATATTTCTTTGAAGGAAACAAAAACGATGAATGGTTTACAAACATTTACTTGGAGTGATTCACTGACAAGCCTTTTACAATTTTTTCGTGATTCGTCAGTAGAATTACTATGGGAAAAAGAGAACTTGTTAACCCAAACCACATTCATGCAATGCCTAGTTTTGCAGTGCGTTTTCATACATTTTGATCCGTGTAAACTAAAACAATTTTGGTTCAATTCACAAAAAATTCAAAATGCAAAAATATTGTCTTGATGACGAACTCCATGAAAAAATTCTCCAACAAAATGCTCGAATTATAAAATGTCAACAATTTCCCCCTCAAACCCTCCTTCTCGTGTCAGACTACGTGTTCCCGAAAAGAATTATCCTTTTCAATGTAATCCGCTTTACAATTCGGGTTCAATATTTTGCACAGAACACGAATACGAAAGTTTCCAACTGCAATTTTTACTACCTTACTTAAAAGCACTTAGGTCGCGAAATGAAATTCGATACGCAGTTTCAGCTTACACTGCATCATTCATATTCTTCGTTTCAATTGAAACAGGAACCCCTTAAAATAGGATACGTCCCCTGTTTCGGCTACAATGATAAATGCACCTATGAAAATGGGAGAGTGTTTAAAGTTGACTTTCAAAATGTACCTGAATTAGAAACCATAGAAAAGTTACAGAAGCATTGGAAAAAGCTACATTTAAACGTTAAGTTTGCAGTCGGAAAAGGAAATCCCTTGGAAACTTGCGAATCCTTTGATGTATCAACTGCTATTCACCACACGTTTTCACCTGAAATATGTAAAATCTATGAGGTATACTTTCGGCATGTAAATTGTTCGAACATTCGCATGTGTTTGTATCACCATTCAAGTCACTTGATGCTGTGGATGAGGCGTGTTGACTCACGTTTAAATTTCGATCATATATTTCCGTCACACAAAATCACGATGAGTATTCATTTCATGTTCTTTTTCCAAAAGTTCATTTCTTCGATTCAAATCTTACCTCATTTCTGAGCCCATTAAATTTTCAAGTCTGGATTGTACCCTGGTGGTTAATTTGTGCGATTATCGTATGGTTGGTAAAGGCTGACAAGCTCAAAATTGATCACGTCATATTTTGGCAGTATTCAATGATATTTGAACAAGAAGTTGCTCAGTTAAAACGGATTGGATACCGAAGCACAATGCTGTGCACCTTGTTAGTGTTTTTGCTACTCCTTATGCGACAGCTTTATTGCTCGTCGTTGTATTCGTTTATGACAACCGAAAAGCAACCGAATGACTACCCAAAAAAATATGAAGGAGTTGCTCCCTTGGGCTGACTTTCCTGTGCTTACTTCATTCCTTTTAGTAAAGATGTTGTTGATGTGGTTGAGGAACGGAAACTTCCTCGACCTTTAGTGGTTTTACTTGCGAATCCTTCAAAAATCCAACATAATAGATAAAAATTACGATGAACGCATTGAAACATTTGAAAGAGAATTAAAACGCTAAAAAACGCGTCCGATGGTTGTTAACAAATACATACAGATTCCCTGTCCTGCCTTACAATGATACAGAATCGCTTTTATAAAATGTTTAAAGAAGCACGCGATATCCTTTGGGCTGCTCAGCCAAGTCCTATTAAGATCAACAAATTTGCACTCCTTTGTAACACGAATTGTTTGATTAGTGTGGTATTTAGTACCCGAAACGAGTTTGTCCATAAACAGCCAGAGCAAGGAAGGTTTTTTACGGGTTTTCGATTTTGGCACCAAATATCCAGAAACTTTGCAACATTTAGATTTTCTAAGTTCTTAAGCTCCCTGGTTCATTCTGGACTCCATGCTAAGGTGCTTCGAGACTTTACAACACAGCACAATTTGAAGCTCTTCAGAAGGAAATGAAAAATGGTTGAATAATGTGACATGTAAAGTGCAGCTACACCCCTCTTGGATATGATTTGAATGGTGTACGGTTTGATGGTCAGCCAGGCCAACACAATAAGTACTTTACTGGTAAGCATATGAATTGTGCGTAGTTTCTAATGGCTTGGAGCACACGATTTTGTTAGTTATTGAAATTTGCGCAATCCTATTTAAAAAGTAGTTTTTATAAATTTTAAGTATATGTGAATTTTATGGGCACGGATATACAAATATACGTAATGCAGCGAAGGTGAGTGGTAAAGATATAAAGAGTATCTGTACATAACAGAGAAATGGGATTCCGAGCATTTGTAATTGGATCGTCCGTTTTGTACACTTTTTGAGGTTTGTTTTAAATGACAATATTTATACAACACGTGAAACAAGATGTTTAGTTAACCGTGAGCGACCGGTTTCGATTTTAATATATCATCATCAGGCTATAATACAAATAAGATTATGGATTCAAGGATTCAATATTACATAATACATATTTTTGAATGGAATTATAAAGTAGTGGATACTGAACAATTTACCTCGGTTAATCAAATAAAATTACATATTAGTTGGTATGTTGTGTAGTCCGTACATCGTAAACATTACATGAATTAACTGGAGAAAAGAATATAAATATTTCTTAAGTAAAATAGTATTTGAGTGGATTATATACATATTTAAATATTACTAGCTTACTTACTGTATATGTGTTTTAGTCGCATTAATTAAAACTTAGTTAATTACACTCGTATTTATATATATAAAAGAGATGTGACTTAGATGAGTGTGAATGAATATACATTAGATTTTGACTGTTGTTGCTTTTACACTTGTTGGGCGGTCTGGCTTTGATTACTTTTACGCGCAAGTATCTTACTCATAGCATTGGGTATTGTGTGAGCGTATTTTACGTTTAGATCAAGTACTATAGCTTTCAATACAGGTGATCGGCATTGGAGTATGGATTTCATTATACATATGTTCACTTTGCTTTTTAGTTGTGGCAGACTTTGATAGAATGGTAGTACAATAAACGTAGAAGATTGAGCTGGAGTTTTCACTACTTTGTTGTTGTGATATTCTGCCAGAAGAGAGGGATAGTGAAGTTGTATCGTTTTTATGTGTAAATCTGATTTTGGAATCATAAGAGACGTTCTATCTATTTTTGTAAGATTATCATATACTTTGTTGAGAAGCTGTGGTGGATATCCTCGATTAAAAAACTTTTGAAACATTGAATTTAGTTCTGAGATTCTTGTTTGTTTCTCGCTGCATGATCTTATTACTCGTAAGCCACATGAATAAGGTAAGGATTTTAGAATGTGTTTCGGATGAGCCGATTGAAGTGTAAATATTCATGCTTTGACATTGGTTTCTGAAACAAAGAAGTAACTATTTTATTGTTATTAATTTCAATATTCAAATCTAAAAATGAAATGGTCGAGAAACTGAATTCGTATGTGAATTTTAGAAAAGGATGTTGAAAAGTCTCATTTAAATACGTTTCAATTGGTTCATTTATATCTGTCACATCAAGTAAGCTTAGAATATCGTCAATGAACCGCCCTCTGAATATCATTTCCTTTCTCCACATTTTCTCCAGTTCAAGGCTTGCCGTTATGTTTGCTATAGATACGCTTGCATTGTTACCCATTTGAATACCTTTCTTTTGGAAGAAAATTTCTTCATTATACATTAAATAGCTGTAATCTAGGCTAGCATCAAGTAAGTGTTTCAGTTGCTGCTCGTTAAGATTAAATGGAATATTAGTGAGGTGTTTCACGCGACTAAAAACTTTAAACAGTTGCTTTTACAAATATTCGTTGGAAGTTCTGTATACATCGAGGTTATATCTGCTGTCACTAAACAGTACTTTCTATTTGGATCTAGTTTAAGGCTATTCAACAGATACAATAAATGCGGAGTGTCTATAATTAAATCAGGTAGGTAAGGGCATAATGGTTTCAGTGAGCTATCAAGTAACATTGAGTGACCTCTATTTATTGTATTTATTGTACTGCTAATCGGTCTTCCTATAGGAAAATTATCGTATTTCTTGTGAACTTTTGCTAGTATATAAAAATTGGCAGGAGCATGTTTTGCTGGAATTAAAGTTTTTAGTTTAGTTGATTTGAATAGTGTTCGACTTAAATGTCCTGTTTTGTCTATAAATTCATTCATAGCTATATCGTAATGAGATCTCGTTGACGGAATGTAAGTACTTTCATCTGTTAATTGACGGAACACTTCTTTGTTGTAATCGGTAATGGACATAATACATAGACCTGCATTCTTGTCACTTGGTTTGATTATAACGTCTGACTTTGTGATAAAATTCTGAAGTTCTTGGATTAGTGTTTCATGGAGATGATTGTGGTGGGTTGAGCTTTGTTTAAGTTTTTTAATTAAGGAAATAGAAAAATCTTCATCAAATAAAATATTATGAATTGGACATTGTTTTTTTGTAAAATTAAGACTTTTGCGTATTTTAATTAGCACGTCTGTCCACTCATCCTTATTTGGCATATCCTTGTTGTGAAAAAATGTTTTCCATGCAACTTTTCTGGTTCCTTCGTCTATTGCTTTTTATTAAATTATAGTTAGGTTTTAAATCAAAATTAAACTTTAATCCAAGTGATAATGCCATGATCACAACAGGTGGGATTTTCTTGTCAGTTAGATTATGTATATTTCCATTTGACATTTTTGTCTTATTGTACAGTTTTATAAATTCTTTTTGTTTACTTTGAGAAAGGTGTTCATAGTTCTCACATAATTTACTCATGTTTACAAATCTACGGGTTTTATTTACACGTGGTATTTGAACAGTATCCGCAGTGGGTCAGTTGTTAATTGCAGCTTCAACTCTGTTGTTTACTATTTCGTTCAACTCACTATCTTCTGACACAGCTAATTCTCTGTTTCTATCATAAAATGGGTTCTTTGGGCGATTTTTTGTTTGTGGTATTCTACGAAATTGTTTAGGCCCATTGGGTCTGTTTTGAGGTTTGTTACGTCTTTGGAACATACTTTTAGTTGTGAATTGAGCTTGACTTACATTCATATCATTCGATTTCCGTATGTCGGATTGAAAGTTATCTAGATCACCTAAAACTGAGATCTTGTCGATTTTGATTTTGTTTTGTGAAACTAATGAAGTTAATTTCTCTGCAAATTTTTTGTTTCACTAGGCGGTTCAAGATTTTTGTTCTCCACCCGGGTAATGACCCGTGTGTTTTTCCTGCTCTTTGACTCCAAACTATGGTTTTTACCTTCTTATTTTTGAAATAGTTGACGTACGCTGAAGTGTAGAAAGTTAAGAAAAATACTTTAGTGAGCTCTTCTTGTTCCTCGTCGTCGTCACAATGAGTTGCAACGAGATCTTTAATAATTTTAAAATTCCTCAAAAGTAAAAGCTCTTTTAGTAAAATTCTGACCTAGAACTGCAGCTCCTTGCATGCCTAGTACACACATTTTCTTACATTCTTCAAAAACTTCAAATACTTTCCCTGGTAGCAGAGAATATTGAGGAACATAAAAATTGGTTTGAGGTTGAAATAAGGTAACTAGTTCGTCTGTAGCACCCTTGACATTAGTTACAAAATTATCACCTTTCAAATAACAGGAAAAGTTGTTGATTACTTTACATTGAATATTCGCCGGTAGTTCAAATATTGGCCTAACTGTACAATCTCGTAAAAGATCTGGGAGTGGTTCTTCTGGTAAAAAACTGTAGGCTTTTATAATTGAAATGTATTCTCTTACTAAAGGATCCTTATCCAAGTAGTTAATGTACCCAGATTCCAAGTTTCTTGTCAGGGTCGATGCTCAATAAGTAGCAAATGTTTTCATTTTGTTCTCTTCTTGAAGTTGTTTTTCTGTTGATAGTAAGGCTGCAGGTCCAGGTTGGTTTCTGTATTCTTTATTGGAATTTATACGAGATGCTGGTGGTGTAAGAGATGGTTCTATCCTTTGGGCGTTTTGACTCGCAAAAGGGTCATAATCTTGGTTGTTTGGTTCTTCTTCGTCATCCGATTTGCTATTAAAAGCCTGGCTAATTGTTGATTGGACATCTTGGATCCAAGAGGATGCAATAGTGTGTAAATAGCACTTTTTGAGGTTTGTTTTAAATGACAATATTTATCACACTGTGAACAAGATGTTTAGTTAACATCGACCCTGACAAGAAACTTGGAATCTGGGAGTACATTAATTACTTGGATAAGGATCCTTTAGTAAGAGAATACATTTCAATTATAAAAGCTTACAGTTTTTTACCAGAAGAACCACTCCCAGATCTTTTACGAGATTGTACAGTTAGGCCAATATTTGAACTACCGGCGAATATTCAATGTAAAGTAATCAACAACTTTTCCTGTTATTTGAAAGGTGATAATTTTGTAACTAATGTCAAGGGTGCTACAGACGAACTAGTTACCTTGTTTCAACCTCAAACCAATTTTTATGTTCCTCAATATTCTCTGCTACCAGGGAAAGTTTTTGAAGTTTTTGAAGAATGTAAGAAAATGTGTGTACTAGGCATGCAAGGAGCTGCAGTTCTAGGTCAGAATTTTACTAAAGAGCTTTTACTTTTGAGAAATTTTAAAATTTAAAGATCTCGTTGCAACTCATTGTGACGACGACGAGGAACAAGAAGAGCTCACTAAATATTTTTTCTTAACTTTCTACACTTCAGCGTACGTCAACTATTTCAAAAATAAGAAGGTAAAAACCATAGTTTGGAGTCAAAGAGCAGGGAAAACACACGGGTCATTACCCGGGTGGAGAACAAAAAATCTTGAACCGCCTAGTGAAACAAAATGTAAATTTGCAGAGAAATTAACTTCTTTGGTATCACAAAACAAAATCAAAATCGACAAGATCTCAGTTTTAGGTGATCTAGATAACTTTCAGTCCGACATACGGAAATCTAATGATATGAATGTAAGTCAAGCTCAATTCACAACTAAAAGTATGTTCCAAAGACGAAACAAACCTCAAAACAGACCCAATGGGCCTAAACAATTTCGTAGAATACCACAAACAAAAAATCGCCCAAAGAACCCATTTTATGATAGAAACAGAGAATTAGCTGTGTCAGAAGATAGTGAGTTGAACGAAATAGTAAACAACAGAGTTGAAGCTGCAATTAACAACTGACCCACTGCGGATACTGTTCAAATACCACGTGTAAATAAAGCCCGTAGATTTGTAAACATGAGTAAATTATGTGAGAACTATGAACACCTTTCTCAAAGTAAACAAAAAGAATTTTATAAACTGTACAATAAGACAAAAATGTCAAATGGAAATATACATAATCTAACTGACAAGAAAATCCCACCTGTTGTGATCATGGCATTATCACTTGGATTAAAGTTTAATTTTGATTTAAAACCTAACTATAATTTAATACAAAAGCAATAGACGAAGGAACCAGAAAAGTTGCATGGAAAACATATTTTCACAACAAGGATATGCCAAATAAGGATGAGTGGACAGACGTGCTAATTAAAATACGCAAAAGTCTTAATTTTACAAAAAAACAATGTCCAATTCATAATATTTTATTTGATGAAGATTTTTCTATTTCCTTAATTAAAAAACTTAAACAAAGCTCAACCCACCACAATCATCTCCATGAAACACTAATCCAAGAACTTCAGAATTTTATCACAAAGTCAGACGTTATAATCAAACCAAGTGACAAGAATGCAGGTCTATGTATTATGTCCATTACCGATTACAACAAAGAAGTGTTCCGTCAATTAACAGATGAAAGTACTTACATTCCGTCAACGAGATCTCATTACGATATAGCTATGAATGAATTTATAGACAAAACAGGACATTTAAGTCGAACACTATTCAATCAACTAAACTAAAAACTTTAATTCCAGCAAAACATGCTCCTGCCAATTTTTATATACTAGCCAAAGTTCACAAGAAATACGATAATTTTCCTATAGGAAGACCGATTAGCAGTACAATAAATACAATAAATAGAGGTCACTCAATGTTACTTGATAGCTCACTGAAACCATTATGCCCTTACTACCTGATTTAATTATAGACACTCCGCATTTATTGTATCTGTTGAATAGCCTTAAACTAGATCCAAATAGAAAGTACTGTTTAGTGACAGCAGATATAACCTCGATGTATACAGAACTTCCAACGAATATTTGTAAAAGCAACTGTTTAAAGTTTTTTAGTCGCGTGAAACACCTCACTAATATTCCATTTAATCTGAACGAGCAGCAACTGAAACACTTACTTGATGCTAGCCTAGATTACAGCTATTTAATGTATAATGGAGAAATTTTCTTCCAAAAGAAAGGTATTCAGATGGGTAACAATGCAAGCGTATCTATAGCAAACATAACGGCAAGCCTTGAACTGGAGAAAATGTGGAGAAAGGAAATGATATTCAGAGGGCGGTTCATTGACGATATTCTAAGCTTACTTGATGTACAGATATAAATGAACCAATTGAAACGTATTTAAATGAGACTTTTCAACATCCTTTTTCTAAAATTCACATTCGAATTCAGTTTCTCGACCATTTCATTTTTTAGATTTGAATATTGAAATTAATAACAATAAAATAGTACTTCTTTGTTTCAGAAACCAATGTCAAAGCATGAATATTTACACTTCAATTCGGCTCATCCGAAACACATTCTAAAATCCTTACCTTATTCATGTGGCTTACGAGTAATAAGATCATGCAGCGAGAAACAAACAAGAATCTCAGAACTAAATTCAATGTTTCAAAAGTTTTTTAATCGAGGATATCCACCACAGCTTCTCAACAAAGTATATGATAATCTTACAAAAATAGATAGAACGTCTCTTATGATTCCAAAATCAGATTTACACATAAAAACGATACAACTTCACTATCCTCTCTTCTGGCAGAATATCACAACAACAAAGTAGTGAAAACTCCAGCTCAATCTTCTACGTTTATTTGTACTACCATTCTATCAAAGTCTGGCCACAACTAAAAAGCAAAGTGAACATATGTATAATGAAATCGCATACTCCAATGCGATCACCTGTATTGAAAGCTATAGTTACTTGATCTAAACGTAAAATACCTCACACAATACCCAATGCTATGAGTAAGATACTG
>LJIJ01005709.1:0-11169 GCA_001718145.1 Orchesella cincta
ATTCCTACAACCATTAGCGTAGATGACTTTATAACTTTTTTAAATAATATAAATATGTGTGAAGCTGCAATAACAAATCGAAGTCTTGTTGCAAACTTTTTGACAATATCCATTTACCAGTCACGTGAGCAGATTCCATTCCGTATAGCGGATGTATATTATGCATATTTACACTTGATTTTAATTGCAATAGGAAGACATTGACGATTAGTGATGATGATGATGATTATATGAAATGGCCTAGTATTGGAATAAATGTGCTGTTGTCAAAGAGTTAGTCACCTTGCCCTTTCTTTGAGTGTTTTAATCTATTTCCTGGTTTTGTTATGATAAGAACATTGATCATGGGTAAATGAAGATCACTCTACGAAATGTCATTTCTTCCGATTTAGTCATTGCCATATTCATCAATGAATCTGTGTAGCTGAAATACATTACGTAACGATTTCCTGGAGTCCACCTCATGTACACCAGCATTAAATAGGGATAGTTTTACGACGCAATAATTGTGGGACATTAATGTTATTTTTTATGCTGGCGCTGTCACTCCTTTGATCTAATAATTTAACCGAACCATATCCGATGGCTTTAAAACACTTGTTTTTCCTGCTATAGCCAGCGATCACATTCATTTTATTGTTGAGTACATCAGTGACATTGGAATAATGTTGATATCGTCATCGGTTAATTCCTGCCTTCACAAAACGAATTAAAAAATTATTACCTACTTAGTAATAGTAAAGTCAGTAAAATCTGTAGCTTATGTAAAGATCGCTATTGAAAAGTGATTAAGTTGAAAACGTACCTTTGGATCCCGAAACAAAATGACTTCGTTGATATAGAGAATGGAATTTGTTTAGACGACCTTTGTCAATCAAAAAGATGTTTAACGATTGGAAAAAATTGTGTACATATCGGGTTCATTGTGAATAGAGGCGTCATGAGCTCTTCCTCTCTCATTGCTAATTTTGCCAGTATTGAATTCATGACACTAAATTTTTTTACATCCGTCCATATCCTTCAACCACTCTTTTAACTTCTAGGCATATTATTTAATCATTATATTACGCTACACTACAATCGATGTTCTTTCAACTTGACTTGATGCAATTGGTAGAGAAGCTGGCATGTTTGTGCAAAGTAAATTTGCCATTATCCAGGAGGAGTAGCATTGAAACAAGACATTCCGTGTAAAGTGTAATCGAGTGTTTCGAGGCATGAAAGGTATATACGGATATGGATATTATGGCTGTAGTTTTGTGCACATTTTCTGTGCTTGTTATATGTATCAGTGTGAATGAATGAGTAGCAGTGTCTACAACTTGTATTAGTTTTCTGTTTTGCTGGTGTGCGTACAGTTCTTTGAGGATCATCTGAAAAAATCAGGTCACTTCCTCTTCCACCTTTTTCCTTTCTGATCTTTTCAAGGACCCTTCTCACTACAGCTCACATATACACGCTTGCTATAAGGATGGTATAATGGGGATGGAAGCCAAGCCACTATAATAAGAACGCTTGTGTTGATGTAATGGATGAATTTTCATGCTGAATAGATTTGCATAAGTTTTTTGTGAGTCAATCGAAGAGCTTTTTTCCACTGCCTAGCTACAGATAGATACCTGAGTTCACAAAGCATTACATTGGCTGGGGCTGAGGTAAAGGATTTACCAACAAACTAATTTTAATTGTGCAGAATTTTTTCGCTCAAGATTAGCATAATATCTCCTTTTTGTAGCTTAAAATCATCTCCTAATCAATAATGCTTTAAAAACATTACACATCCTATGAAATACACATGCTGCAAATCCATCATTATTATGGTGGAGGCTTCGTAATACCAGCCTCCAACCAAAACACATCTACCTGTCCGTGCTCTATTGTGTGTTTTGCAATGCAAATAATTTGACATGATTCCATCACTTATAACAATCAATAGGATTTTATCCAGCTGGTACATTCGTAATAGGTGGCTCTCGTGCTATTAGCACATTAGTTTTTGGCATTCCACTATAAGAGATGAATGTACGCAAATAATAACAATGAGCTAACTACATAGTGTGTTTTTATAGTACTTTTTACCACCTCAAAATCAACACTGCTGCGATTGACCCTGCCAGTCTATTCTTCATATAGTAAATATGGCAAAACTTCATATGTATGTAAATCATGATGATGCTCATCATCATGATTAAGAGGAAAATGTAAAGGTCAAAACACGTCACTTGCCTTTACCTAACCACCTCTGCTGGAAATGATCCGCCTTAGTTTTCGTACAGCTGGTACCTTGCAAGTTTACACTTGTAGATGCTGCTTAATACACTAGCATAGCAGGCTTATAAAATATGTTAGTTTTTTTGTCAAACTCATGTTTTTGTTGGATTTTGGCCCAGTATCAAGATAAATGCTAAAAAAGGCAGTATAAAATTTGGATGGGTGGTGGGTGATATGATATGATAGTTTTAAAGGGTGCAACAGAAAGATAAAGTGAGCTCTGATGATTCACCTATGAATTCCTTAATATGAGAGAAAAGTCATGTTAAAAGTAACTGTTGTACACTTTTATAGGCAAGTACATAGCATGTAAATACTAATATGTGATACTTAAATCTCAATGCTAAAAGGGAACTTCTTCCATAATTTACAAATTTAGCAACCACCAATTTTTGAATTGTATAGACGGAAAGGTGGAGTCACTAGGATTTGCAGTTGTTGAACTAATTAATGCTCTGTTTTTCTCAAGATCCAAGCCCAAAACCTAAACGCAGATAAAAGTTATTGAACTTCAATAAATTAGTTAGGAACTGAATAATTATTTAATTAAAATGTTGTGTTGTTTTTCTAAAGATGCGTTACGACATCTTCGAACAAAGTTAAGACTTAGCACATTTTAATTAAATAATTATTCAGTTCCTAACTAATTTATTGAAGTTCAATAAACTTTTATCTGCGTTTAGGTTTTGGCTTGGATCTTGAGAAAAACAGAGCATTAATTATTTCAACAACTGCAAATCCTAGTGACTCCACCTTTCCGTCTATACAATTCAAAAATTGGTGGTTGTAAATGCCATCAAATTTGTAAATTATGGAAGAAGTTCCTTTTTAGCATTGAGATTTAAGTATCACATATTAGTATTTACATGCTATGTACTTGCCTATAAAAGTGTACAACAGTTACTTTTAACATGACTTTTCTCTCATATTAAGGAATTCATAGGTGAATCATCAGAGCTCACTTTATCTTTCTGTTGCACCCTTTAAAACTATCATATCATATCACCCACCACCCATCCAAATTTTATACTGCCTTTTTAGCATTTATCTTGATACTGGGCCAAAATCCAACAAAAACATGAGTTTGACAAAAAAACTACAAATTTTATTAGCCTGCTATGCTAGTGTATTAAGCAGCATCTACAAGTGTAAACTTGCAAGGTACCAGCTGTATGAAAACTAAGGCGGATCATTTCCAGCAGAGGTGGTTAGGTAAAGGCAAGTGACGTGTTTTGACCTTTACATTTTCCTCTTAATCATGATGATGAGCATCATCATGATTTACATACATATGAAGTTTTGCCATATTTACTATATGAAGAATAGACTGGCAGGGTCAATCGCAGCAGTGTTGATTTTGAGGTGGTAAAAGTACTATAAAAACACACTATGTAGTTAGCTCATTGTTATTATTTGCGTACATTCTCTTATAGTGGAATGCCAAAAAAACTAATGTGCTAATAGCACGAGAGCCACCCTATTACGAATGTACCAGCTGGATAAAAATCCTATTGATTGTTATAAGTGATGGAATCATGTCAAATTATTTGCATTGCAAAACACACAATAGAGCACGGACAGGTAGATGTGTTTTGGTTGGAGCTGGTATTACGAAGCCTCCACCATAATAATGATGGATTTGCAGACATGTGTATTTCATAGGATGTGTAATGTTTTTAAAGCATTATTGATTAGGAGAGATGATTTTAAGCTACAAAAAGGAGATATTATGCTAATCTTGAGCGAAAAAATTCTGCCACAATTAAAATTAGTTTGTTGGTAAATCCTTTACCTCAGCCCCAGCCAATGTAATGCTTTGTGAACTCAGGTATCTATCTGTAGCTAGGCAGTGGAAAAAGCTCTTCGATTGACTCACAAAAAACTTATGCAAATCTATTCAGCATGAAAATTCATCCATTACATCAACACAAGCGTTCTTATTATAGTGGCTTGGCTTCCATCCCCATTATACCATCCTTATAGCAAGCGTGTATATGTGAGCTGTAGTGAGAAGGGTCCTTGAAAGATCAGAAAGGAAAAGGTGGAAGAGGAAGTGACCCTGATTTTTTCAGATGATCCTCAAAGAACTGTACGCACACCAGCAAAACAGAAAACTAATACAAGTTGTTAGACACTGCTACTCATTCATTCACACTGATACATATAAACAAGCACAGAAAATGTGCACAAAACTACAGCCATAATATCCATATCCGTATAACCTTTCATGCCTCGAAACACTCGATACCACTTTACACGGAATGTCTTGTTTCAATGCTACTCCTCCTGGATAATGGCAAATTTACTTTGCACAAACATGCCAGCTTCTCTACCAATTGCATCAAGTCAAGTTGAAAGAACATCGATTGTAGTGTAGCGTAATATAATGATTAAATAATATGCCTAGAAGTTAAAAGAGTGGTTGAAGGATATGGACGGATGTAAAAAAATTTAGTGTCATGAATTCAATACTGGCAAAATTAGCAATGAGAGGGAAGAGCTCATGACGCCTCTATTCTACAATGAACCCGATATGTACACCAATTTTTTCCAATCGTTAAACATCTTTTTGATTGACAAAGGTCGTCTAAACAAATTCCATTCTCTATATCAACGAAGTCATTTTGTTTCGGGATCCAAAGGTACGTTTTCAACTTAATCACTTTTCAATAGCGATCTTTACATAAGCTACAGATTTTAGCTGACTTTTACTATTACTAAGTAGGTAATAATTTTTAATTCGTTTTGTGAAGCAGGAATTTAACCGATGACGATATCAACATTATTCCAATGTCACTGATGTACTCAACAATAAAATATGATGTGATCGCTGGCTAATAGCAGGAAAACCAAGTGTTTTAAAGCCATCGGATATGGTTCGGTTAAATTATTAGATCAAAGGAGTGACAGCGCGCATAAAAATAACATTAATGTCCCACTAATTATTGCGTCGTAAACTATCCCTAATTTAATGCTGGTGTACATGAGGTGGACTCCCAGGAAATCGTTACGTAATGTATTTCAGCTACACAGATTCATTGATGAATATGGCAATGACTAAATCGGAAGAAATGACATTTCGTAGAGTGATCTTCATTTACCCATGATCAATGTTCTTATCATAACAAAACCAGGAAATAGATTAAAACACTCAAAGAAAGGGCAAGGTGACATAACTCTTTGACAACAGCACATTTTATTCCAATACTAGGCCATTTCATAATAATCATCATCATCATCACTAATCGTCAATGTCTTCCTATTGCCAATTAAAATCAAGTGTAAATATGCATAATATACATCCGCTATACGGAATGGAATCTGCTCACGTGACTGGTAAATGGATATTGTCAAAAAGTTTGCAACAAGACTTGGATTTGTTATTGCAGCTTCACACATATTTATATTATTTAAAAAAGTTATAAAGTCATCTACGCTAATGGTTGTAGGAATCACGCTTTAAACAGTTCACATTGTGCCCCGTACTTCGCATGCAATACGAAGTATTGAATGTATAGACAGAGATTCCATCTTCAATTGGAGCAGGATTGCGACATATCTCTTGTTTCCTTCAAAGGAATATTTCCTCACGGAGCATTTTTGGGCTCCAAGAGCCTTGTTGGATGCAATACAGAAGCTTCCACTTCTGGCATTTCTGCATACAGTCTATGTACTCTGCGTGTAGTGCAACAGAACTGCCTGGCCTAGCATACTACAAGTATGAAATCATGTTTGTCGAACGGACTGAGCAGGAAGCATCTGGCACAATGTACAAAATTCATTGGCCTTCAAGAAACGACAAAAATGAATCAGCAACTCAGTGACGGCTGCCACGCGTTGTTATCACATAATACCGCAACAAAGAATTACTGGGCTACCATAAAGGCCATGGATGTATAAATGTGTACTTAAAAATAAGTTCAATCTCTTTAAGAAAGAATGATTTGCCTCGTTAAAATTGCAAAAATTAACTCCTCTCAAAAATATAAACGGCTATAACATGACCATCATAAAATAAAGCATTAAGGGCTGGCCAGAACTGTAGTTGTGAATGTCAAGTGAACTTCAAGCAAACGTCTTAAACTTATCATTTGACTTGATCTGATCTACTGACGATGAGTTGTTGCTTGATAGGATTAAGGACAGGGCTTTAAAATAGCGCTCAGTAAGAACATTAATCTTACCTGAGGGTCTAGGCTGAAGTAACAATAATCCACCGGTATGCATTGTGAAATGCAAACCAATCTCGTCTGTTTCCAAAAATAAAGATCCAAATCACTCGATTGATGCACGGTCAATGATTCAAAATCACTGGTTTTCTATCAAACAAAAGTTTGCAGGTTTAAAAATTATGTGCCAAATATCACTGTCTGTAAATTGCAACTGACACTGATTTAGTTAATTATTTAACGTTTAAGTCATATATAAACGGATGGAGATTTCGCTTTAGCAGCGAGTGAATAAACACAATCCAGGAACAGAGAGAAATGTCTCACTCTCCCAACACCATGAAAACAGTATGAAATCTGCTATGAAAACGAGTGAACGCTATCCAGAGCTCAATCCTTTGCTTCTCTCACTACACTGCACAAAGTTGCGTTCGCTTGCTGCATGCAAAACCCAAGTTGCTGCACTTCATGAAACTTTGAAGACAACTGAATGCAAATGTATTTCGTAGTTTTAATTTGCTTTTTGAAAACCACACAACTGTTACAATTGTTAACTGTTGCTGTAGCACTTAACCAGAAATCACTGAGATTCAAAAATAACAATCCTTCTCTCCTTGATTTTGTAAATTCTCTGTTATTTCCACTAAATTCACAAAACAACTTTGATTTATTTAAATCCAAACTGATTGAATTATCAATTAGACGATGAGGTTTGATAATATTATGTTTTTTTCTTCAAAAATGTTGCTGGCCGCATCAAATACGACATTCAGTCCCACCTTTTTTCATATGGCCTGTGTAGTCTCCTTCACCATCAGAAATTGACTAAGTAGCACGTAAGACACCGACAATGGTTTTTGAATCATCTTGATTCTCGGAGGCTCCGTCGATAACTGATGTAGAGGTAAACTGTTGAGTAAGTAAATGTAAGAGAGCAACGTGATGTAACTTAGTCACTTTAGTAGTTCAGTCGTAATGGAGTTAACTTGGAGTAGTTGTTGTTGTTACACGTACGACGAGAAAATAAGCAGTAGTAGCCACAGTCGGCGGCACCAACACTTTTTTCCACATCTCCTCTTCCTTCGCGTAGTTTTTTTCCTAGTCTCCTCTCTTGCACATAAGCTTCTATTAGAAAAGCACTATTACTACCGTAGCAATACAATACTCCTCAATAAGCAATGCTCTCGTGCCTCACATAACCTTATTACAAAAAGTGCCCCCAAAATGCTATGCGCAACATACGTACAACGTTACTGCGTTCAAAGACTCTTCTCAGCGTTGCGGTTGTTACTGATCTTGACTGTAGTGAGTGTGTGCTACTACTACTATGAGTAAACGCTTGGTAATGATAATGCTTCAGGAGTTTGTTCGCATCATCACAGGTGCTCTATGAGAACTTTCTTATGCTCTCCTCACTATTATGCATCCCTACTGATGATGATGTTTCAGGCGCATCCATATTCTGGGCCACTTCACGCATATTACATACGCTGCTGCTGTAAGTGTCACTCGCTGCCAGCCCTGCCTGTCGCTTGGTCTTGAGGTTTCTTTCTTGCGAAAGCTACAGATTTTGAAGTGTGCCGTGCCACAGTCTCATATGCATTACATTGTATTGTGGATAAAGGCAGGGCGAGATGGTTTCAAAGTGTTCTACTTTGTTTTCCTTGAGTCAATTTCAAATGTTATTTCACAGAATTTTCAAATACACTCAGACAGCCCAGCATAGAAAGGGAGGGTACATAGGTAACAATGAAAACTTGGCTTACGTTACTTGCTGCTGATTTACATATGACGATCCACAACATACAAGGGGTTTTTCTTTTGTTACCCTCAGTCACCCTCCCTTCTATGCTGGGTCTGCTCTGAGTTTATTGAACATTCTGTGCAATAACATTAAATTGAACTCAAGGAAACAACAGTAGGAACACCTATGAAACCATCTCGCCCGCCTTTACGCACAATAACAAGTGTACATGCACTATGAAGACTGTGGCCGCCACACTTCAAAAATTGTATTCTTTCGCAAGAAAAGAAACCTCAGGACGAAGGCGACATGGCAGGGCTGGCAGCGAGTGACACTGTACAGCAGCAGCCGTAATGTGAATGAGTGCGTGGAAGTGCCAGATTATGGCCGATGCGCTGAAAACATCATCATCAGGTAGCAGGATGATAATCAGTGAGGAGAGCATAAGAAAGTTCTCATAGGAGCACTGTTGATGATACGCGATACAAACTCACTGAAGCAATTATTCATTACAAGCGTTTACTCATGGTAGTAGGATAGCACATGCACTCACTCACAGTCAAGATCCAGTAACAACGCAAACGCTGAGAAGTTAGGTCTTGACGCGCCGCGCGCCCAAGTACGTTGTACGGTACCTGTTGGCATAGCTTTGGGGTGCACTTTTGTAGTACAGGTATGTCGAGCACCGAGCATGTTATGTGCAGGAGTTTGTAGTTGTACGGCTGTCAGTAATAGTAGTGCCTTTTCGTAATTCAGAGACCAGTCCGATGTGTGCACAGAGAGGAGAGCTAAGGAAAAAAACTACCGCGAAAGGCTAACGAGGAGATGTGCGACAAAGTTGGGTGGCCACCGCTGACTTGTCGCGTTCTACTGACTGCGTATTTCTCGCTCGTACGTTGATACAACAACCAATGGGTCCAAGTTAAGCTCCATTACGCTGAACTACTATAAAGTGACTAGCCAGAGTTAACATCCACGTTGTCATTTTAACAGTTTACTTACTCAACCAGTTTTACTCGCTCCCACATCAGTTTATCGACGAGCCATCGCTGCAGCAGAATCAAGATGATTCACACAAAGCCATTGTCGGTGTCTTACGTGTACTTAGTTCAATTTCCTGATGCGTGAAGGAGAGCTCACAGCGCTATTATTAAAAAAGGTGGAGCTGAATGTTCGGTATTTGATGCGGCCAGCAAACCCATTTTTGAGAGAAAAAAACACTAATATTCATCAACACCTCATCGTCTAATTGATAATTCAATCAGTTTGGATTTAAATAATCAAAGTTGTTTTGGTGAATTTAGTGGAAATAACAGAGAATTTACAAAAATCAAGGAGAAAGGATTGTTATTTTTGAATCTCAGTGATTTCTGGTTAAGTGCTACAGCAACAGTTAACAATTGTAACAGTTTGTGTGGTTTCAAAAAAGCAAATTAAAACTACGAAATACATTTGCATTCAGTTGTCTTCAAAGTTTCATGAAGTGCAGCAACTTGGGTTTTGCATGCAGCAAGCGAACGCAACTTTGTGGCAGTTGTATGAGAGGAACAAAGGATTGAGCTGGTGGCGATAGCGTTCACGTCTTTCATACGCAGAGATTCATTACTGTTTCATGGTGTTGGGAGAGTGAGACATTTCTCTCTGTTCCTGATTGTTGTTTATTCACCGTCGCTGCTTAGACACGCGAAATCTCCATCCGTATGTTATATATGACCCTTAGAACGTTAAATAATATAACTAAAATAAACAGTCGTCAGTTGCACATTTACAGACAGTTGGTCAGTGATATTCTCCGGCACATAATTTTTAAACTCTGCAAACTTTTGTTTATAGAAAGACCAGTTGATTTGTTGAGCCATCAGTTCGGACCGTTGCATTCAATCGAGTATTCTGATCTTTATTTTTGGAACAGACGAGATTGGTTTGCATTCACAATCATACCGCGTGGAATTTATATGTTACGTTCAGCCTAACCCTCAGCGTAGGACTTAATGTTCTTGCTGAGCGTATTTTTAAAATGCCCTTCCTTAATCCTACTCATAGCAACAACTCATCCGTCAGTAGACTAGATCAAGTCAAATGATAAGTTTAAGACGTTTGCTTGAAGATTCACTGACTTCACAACTACAGTTCTGCCGCTAATGCTTTGATTTTATGACTTGGTCATGTGTATAGCCGTTTACCATTTTGAGAAGGAGTTCCAATTTTTGTGCCAATTTGTAACGCAGGCAAATCATTCTTCTTATAAGGAGATTGAACTATTTTTTTAGAGTACACATTTATAACATCCATGGACCTTTCTGGTAGCCGCAGCTAATTCTTCGTGTTGCGCGGTATTTATGTGATAACAACGCGTCGGCAGCGTCACTGAGTGCTAGTCGATTTTTTGTCGTCTTCGTTGAAGGCCAAGAATTTTGTAATTGTGCCAGGATGCTTGGCCTGCCTCAGTCCGTCGACAAACATGATTCGGAGTGTGTGGTATTGCAGGCCTCATGCAGTTCTCGTTGCACACACGCAGTGAGTACACTAGACGTGCTTTGCAGAATTGCCAGAAGTGGAAGGCTTCTGTTATTGCATCATCGCAACAAGGTCTGGAGCCCAAACAATGCTCGCTGTGAGGAAATAATGCGCGGTTTGAAGGAAACAAGGAGAGCTATGTCGCAATCCTGCCTTCCATTGAAGATGGAATCTCTGTCCTATACAGTTACAATACTTCGTATTGCGATGGCGAGAGTAGCCGCACATTGACTGGTTTAAGAGCGTGAATTCCCTACAACCATTAGCGTAGGATGACTTATAACTTTTTTAAATGGTTAAGTATAAATATGTTTTGAAGCGGCGCAATACATATCGCAAGTCTTGTTGCAACCTTGTTTTGCACATATGCCATTTACAGTCACCGTGAGCAGCATTCCATTCCGGTATAGCGGATGTCTATATGCATATTTACACTTGATTTTAATTGGAATAGGAAGACATTGACGC
>LJIJ01005710.1:0-11168 GCA_001718145.1 Orchesella cincta
AAGATATGCAATACAGCAAAGTATTTACTCTTCAGGTATGAGGCAAGACAAGCTTGAAGAAAAAGTTGATCAGCTTGAGTCAAAATGTTGTGCTGAAAAAATAACAGGACTGACTTACTTCATAAAGAAGTAGAGAGATTGCAAGGATTCTTGATAGTGTGAAAGCATTTATGTGTATGACTCTCAAGGCAGGTCAGTACGTCTTTAGCTACGCTATCATCATATTAACCGGCACACTGCTAGAGGAAGAATGTAAGTTAAAGAAACGGAAGGGTTGGAGAAATGGTGAGATTGAACGGCGGTTTCTTCGACTACTCTAAACTCACTCAGCGCTTGTGAAATGAATGTCAACTAAGCATGGATTTTTCAGCAGTTTGAGTATGAGAAGTGATCTGACAAAAATTGCATGTTGGATATTCACTCCAATGGTAAACACATATGACCATAGTGGAATGGGGATCCATTTGTATTACTAAAAAGGAAGGCGAATGAAACAGTGGCAAATATGTTTTATGTCGGTCCAAAGATTGCAATATTATCTGGGGCAGACGAAGATGTGTTTATGCAGTAAAATGTTGAAAAGGCAACCAGTAGGTACACAACCGAGTGTTCCTTCATTATCATGCAAGCCAAATTGTCTTTTAAAGAAAAAGCGATTAGTATTTCAACAGGATGCATGTGTGCCCAACAGAAGTAATGATATAGATTTGTGCAAGTTTAAGGTGCATAACTAAATGTACTACTTGTACTGTCCTGGGCAAGTACGGTACATTATGGGAAAAAGGAATTGTGAGCTGCGCAAATGATGTATTCAATTGGCATTGACATCTTTCAACATTTACCGATAAATAAATGTTTGAGTAAAAGGGTCAGTGGCTTAACATTGGTTTAAGTCAAGAAGCTAGACGATGTTTGTCGGAAAACTGACAAGTGGATCTTAAAAATCCGGCATGTAAAATGGATGAACTCAGCAAACTTGACGATGAAATGGACGTGACGAGATTGAGTTAGAAAAAGGAGAGAAAAGTTTTAATGGATTTTCTGGCGATCCGGCTGGCTGATTGGAGTAGTGTGCATAACATCTATGGCATGGTATTGGTAAAAATCAATAGTATTGGCTATCTACTAAGTTCAGAAAAGGAAGAAGAGCAAAGCACCGTCTGATGTTTTGGAGGGCAGAAGCAGAGCAGGACACAACATCACCATCGTGTAATTGTAGAACATGAGACGTTTGAAGGAAGGTGTTATGATATGATCAATTGCACAAACGTCGCACATATATTTATATATGATACTGACATCATGTTAAAGATGTTTTGTATGTTTAGCATCTTAATTTAGTATGTGTTGTCAGGGCTAGTGGTGTTTTACACATTCTTATTGTGAATGTATGGAGGTGAGTGTCGATGTTTGATGACGGAAATAAAATAGTGACTTCATTGCTTCTAATTAACTTAGCAAATCAACGTGACAATGTTATTATGAAAGGTGACAAAAACGCCGAGTTTATGAATAGGATGAGTAAACCCGACAATTTCGAGATGTGAGCGATGTACCTTTTAGGGGTGTACTGTTGGCATAAAATGTGTTATATGTGATCTTCGAAAAAACCGGCTTTCGAATGACGTATCACACCCTAAGTGTGTCATTTGAAAGTGTATGAACCTTTGACCGTCTGTTTCGACAGTTCAACATATAACCTTGCAATGGATATATTATAAACAGAACTGCAGTAGCTTTCAAGAGTGGTATATCATAAGCTATGTCGGTCATTTTAAAAACTTATTGTGATTTGAGCTGTCCAGATTTTATTTCATTTGCACTACATAATCATCATCAGCACTAGCAGTAGGCTTTCGAGATGGTGTATCACAGAGCTTAAAGGTATTTGAAAAACTAATCGGTAGACCTTGTGCCTGGTTCGGAAGTGTCTGATTTGAATTTGGAAAATGAATATTCATCATCACAAGGAATTACTTTCGAATGATGATATCAGTAGACATATATGTGAGCTTCTATAAATTTAGTTGCGCCTTATCATTAACCCTGTCCCGTGACCTACCCAGATAACCCATCTACGAACTCATCTCCCGCTTTGACCTAAGCTATCGACTGGTGAAGACAGAATTTCAAAAAGTCAAACAGTTCGAAAGTTATCGTGTTGACAGACAGACAGACGACGACACACAAAGTCTTCTTAATATGTACCTAAAGGTACATAATAAGAACGTCGTGTAATTACCAAATATCTCTGTTAGGTGCTGGGTTTTATATAGCTGTGGTTTCTATATAAACCGCCAGCTAGAAAACAAAAGACCGCTGATTTGCGATTAAAACTTTATTTAATTACCATTTACGAATCTGCCGTTTACTTTTTGTATGTCTGATTTTCTTGTAAAGTGTTCAGTGTGCATGTTTATCATGTCTGGCAATCTAGAAGCCTTGCATAAGTAATTCCCTCGCTTCGTGAAAACCAATAAATTGTGGTTTAAGCATTACAATAAAAGAAATCGCACGTCCTTTTTTTATCGCTTCAAGACATCAATCATAACCACTTAAAAATGAAACCGCCTGAATTCATCAACCCGTTTTTTCACGTAAGAATCACAAATTTTGAAGAAAGTGGTGAAAGTCGTAAATTATCAAAATAAATCCCAGAATAATTTCTCCATTTGAAACGTCAATAATTTTTTTATACATAAAATGGACTTGATCTCCATTCCATGTCCGACACATCCCAAGCTCAGTCGAATTTAAGGGTTGTTGCAAAACCATTTTTCAAAGACAACCAGTAATACATAAAATTCAATATGATACTCCATGAGGATTTTCTCAAAGGGTTTACGCTTCACTGGAAACTCCAGCAGTGGTTTGGCACAAAACCTATAGTTTTCAGTAAAACCAAAGATGGTGGTAGATTAGAACCCACGTCAATCGACAAAATTTCTTGGCAATATAGGAAGCTATGTATTTCCTCGATATTTGCGAGTATTCTCTGGTTTCAAATATTTCACAGACAGTTCGAAAAAAGAGAACCTTGTCACATCATTGGAATTGGAGAGTATGTTGTTTGCGGGTGCATTTCTAGCAATTGTTGTAGTCAAAACAATGCGCATCAAACGGCGAAATGTTGTGGTCCAATTATTCAACATAATTATGGTATACGAAATGCGATTGAAGCTTTGGCGTTTGCGTAAGATGGAAAGACACATGATTCAATTTATTCAGTTTTGTGGAGTTATTGCAATGCCAGTGGTTGTAACTGCGTACACTATACAACGCTGGAACAAACCGTGAACTTCTGCCACGTTTGCCTACAATTTCATTTCAGAATGTTCCGATTCGGAAGCAGGTGACTCTTTACCGTGGAGCTGGTTTTCTTTGATTCAGCTATCCCTTCAATTGGGGGGATCCCTCTGGTTATTTTTCGACTTGATCTCTGACAAATTCTGAAATATTTACTCAATAATGACTTACAAGAGAAAGAGAGAAAAGTTTTGCATAATACCCCACGTCGAAAAAAGTACCATACATTTTTTCTATGTTGGAAGACGGGGCAAATTGAGAGTACATCAGAATAGCTCGAACAGCGGAACAGTTTTCACGTTCTATTCTTGAGTTCTGTGGTCAGTTGATAATCCATGTTTATGTTAACACGTAACTATAAATTTGAGAAAATATCAGAGTTCCATGTAGTTTTGACCTTCAATCGATCTCGTTTTTGTTATTTGTGTCATCTGCTTGTTCGTCAAATAAACTTTTCGGTATCGGAAATAATTGATCAACTGTGAAATATTTTTTACACGAACTCACTGTTGTTTGCTTATGCAGGTCCGAAAGAGATGATGGCTTCAAACGGGAAGGATGACGCACACTTCCGGGAGGAGGAAGAATCTTCTCAAGTTGATGTTGTCGCAGGCATGATTGGAGTGACTTTAGATTTCTTGGATATCAATCGGTAACATATGATTACTGAGAGATGACAGTGAAGGCTGAGTTAATGCCCCACTTCATTTAATATGACAGTCCCAAATATTTGTATCAATTTAAGGAACCAGCCGACGGAAGAATCGATGGTCGCCGATGGGCTGGTGAAAGCACGGATTCCAATGGCTGTAGAAGCGAGTATCAGCCCGGTTGAGGAATTGCCTGAAGAGGTGTAATCACATCTTTTCCAGCTAGCAGTAGTAGTTAAGTCAATCAATTAAAAAATTTGTGTATTTTTGTTTGGTTTGTTTGTGTCGCCTTGTGGTCAGGTTTGGAAGGACATCTTTGACACGCTGAAATATCCGGATATGCTAAATTGTTTTCGAAGTAGCCAGCAATGGCGAAATTGGCTTGCAAACAAGAAAACTTTGCTGTTCTTTCCTGAGGTAAGGGTAACTCAAACAGAATTAAATCATTGAGAAATTCGTCAACTCGTCTTAAACTTGTCGATTCTTATTTCTTTAAGGTATTGCAACTGTTGGGAAGTGATCTGCCTCTGCAGGAACGTCTGAGACTCCGTTCCGTTTGCCAGAAATGGAAGGATGATGTAGACGATACTTTATTTTCTTCAACTCCTAAGCAAGCGGTCACCTTCGAATCCACTGCTGATATTCAGCGGTTTTTGGATGAAATGAGACTCCATCCCGGCAACCCTTTTCCTCTAAGGTCTGTTTGTTTCAGACATGGACTCCGTGTCAACCGGGGTCAGCGATTCAACAATCCGGAGGTTTCAAGACTCCGTTCCGTCTTCTGGATGAAAGCCAATGAATTGCTGGATTATTTCGGGCATGATGTTTGGACGCTTTACATCTTCTTGGATCAGCAGCGCGACGAATGTCTTCAACAATGTTTGAATCGTGTTTCCCATTTGAAACGGCTGTCAGTTACTTGTGGGACTCGTTTTGAGGACCTCATGCTTCCGGGAATCTCGGATCGGAGCTTGCAGGAACAAATGGCGAATCGTTACCGGCTACCTCGATTGCTGCATTTAGAAGAGGTGCGTGTATCCCGGAATGTCTCGAATACCATTGTTGACAACATTCTTTTGAACTGCTGCGCCCCTGAAGCCATTAAGAAGCTGGAACTGGGCAACGATGGCACTCAGGAGGATACTGTTTTCGAATTTCCTAATCTTCAAGTGCTGGAGGTGGAAGTTTATGACAGTGATTTGGAGATGCTCCTGAATCTAAAGCCACCTTTGAGAAGCCTCACCTTGAAAGTGACCCGTATGATTGGAGGATTTGCAGGAGAAGTGGATTTTGTAGCACTCTTCACAACTTTGGAACAATTTTCCGATACGCTGACGTACCTCCACTTGAAAGGATCACGTGTGTTAAAGATGAGCTGTCCGACCGCATTCAGAATCAACCTGCCTAAGCTGGAGACTTTAAAGTTGTGGGAGTATGATGGACCCCTCGACCCACTCATTGATCTCAGCTCTTTGAAATATCTACAGATTTCAAACTTCAAGGCGAAATCGAGCCCAATTAGAGGGAGCGTTGTGGATTTTGAAGGATATGAACAGCACATTGACTACTCCAATATTTGGGGTTTAATCCCAACTTTGGGTGTGTTTGAATATTATGTAAAAACACGAAATGGAGACTTTAATGGCAGTGGAAATCGACCTCGTGTTACTATGCCTCCATCCTTAGCACGACAGTTGGTTCGACAAAGGACTTCTCTCCGGAACACTGGACGTGAACATGGGAATCAATGTGAGAAGACTTCTGATAATCCAATGTGGCGTTGGGCTAGAAATGATCGCGGTGATTACTGAGGTTTTCTTAGTTAGCGAGGTGTAACTATATGTGAAAAACAAGTCTGTACACAACTACTTATCAATTTTTAAAATAAATGGCATTTTCTATTTTCATTATTGCTTTCTTCATGACAGTTATTAAATAGTGATAGTAACATAGAGTTTAGGCACACTGACTATATCATAGAGTTTCGTTTTTCCGCGAGATTCAAAATTTCAAGACTAGACCATTCCTCATTGCATTTCTCCATTGTAAATACAGCTGCACGAGCTCGGAAGAACCTCATAATCGCATCATTTGTTATTGCGTTGGTTAATTGGTTCACATCGGACACTATTGTTCCTTTTCAAAACAGTCGAAACTGAATATCATATTTTGTTCAGCGATAACCAATCTTGACCGGCAATCAGCAGAAAAATGCGTCCAGTACGAAAAGGAGGGCCTCCACGTCCCAAAATTCAAAAGACGGCGGAGGTTGGCAATCAATCGATGAATAATGAAGCAGGAGCTTCAGGAAGTAGCGACCGTACTGGGTAAGTAACGATTTGACTACTGAAGGCAAGGCCGCAATTATCGTTTGTTTACTTTCATTGATAAACTGTTGCTAAATTACGACTAATATGAACAGTTACAAAACTTCTGTGTTCTTCACTCATTAAAGGAATCAGTCATCTGATGGGATTGTGGCCTCTATCAAAATGAAGTCCGAAGAGGTGCCCAGCAAGTTGAGGACAATGTCGAAGATTGAAGATCAGCCAGGGTTGAATGGACTCGAGGGATTGGCCGATGCCCTTGTCCCAGCTGACACTCTTCCCGAGGAGGTAAGTTTGGAGCTTTCTGGAGTGGTGCCATATGAAAATTATATAAGTCCATGGGATGTCAAATTGCAATTTGTTTTACAGATTTGTTTGAAAATATTTGGAATGTTGAACTCAGTGGACATGGTCAGTTGTTTCCAAACTTGCTCCAAATGGAAGAATTGGCTAATGCAACAACGAGATCTGCTGCCGACGTTGCTATTCCCGGAGGTAAATTACAAAAGTTTGGAACTATGTTCCAATATAACATTATGATCGGTTGGTTAATTTACTGAATTTTTACATTCATTTTTAATGTCATAATTCAGGTCGCATCGCTGATCATTAGAAAATTGCACAAGTACGATTTGTACGATAGCCGACTAGCTTGCAAGGCCTGGAAGGAAGCCATTGACTCCGCGTATCAGGCTGATCCATCACATCTCGAATTCAGTTACAAGTACCCAGTTGTAGGAAAGCTTCCAAGATTGATGACTAGATTTGATCCTGCCTACTACATTCGAAAGTTTACAGAGGAAATGGGATCACATCCAGGTAACCCTTTTCCCGGAAGAAGCATCAAGTTCCATTGGTGGCGTGCTGGTGCGTTGAACGCAGACTATTGGCCTAGCGCTCTTCAGTTCCTGGAACGCTTCGGGTGCTACCTTCATTTTGTGGAAATCGACGTAACAACCGGCTCAAGTAGAATCGGGCGGGACATGAATGGTGTGGACATGGAGGAAACATTCCGAAACTGCTTAGTAAGTATGCCGAATTTGAAGCGACTGGAATATTGCGGTGAATGGAATAAGTATTCCGATCAACACTCAAAAGAAGTACGAACCTACTTCAGAGAAAATGGACTACCTCAACTGCCCCAATTGGAAACTCTGAAGATTGCCAACGTTCCAAAAGTTATGAGAGTCTCTATTTTGGAGAACTGCTGTGTCCCCCATAAAATCAAACGGCTTAAACTCTGCGATAAGATGGAAATGGAAAAACTTGACAAAGCTGTCTACACTTTGTTGAATCTTGAGGAGTTACACGCGACTGTTAGAGTTCGAGATTTGGAACGCTTTCGGAACGCACCGCCACCCCTGAAGAAAGTCCGCTTGACGGTTAAAGCAGGAAGAGGAGACATCGACTTTGAACGCTTTTTCACCAGCCTGGAGCCATTTGCTGACTCTCTGGAAGATGTTCACGTGACGGGGGAATCAGATACTTTGCGCAACACCAGTGGAAGCAACTTCAGAATTAGATTGCCAAAGTTGAAGAATCTGTCAATGTCTTGGCTTAATGGACCGCTTGACCCACTGCTAGAGTTGAGTGCTCTAAAGTATCTGCTCGTGGAATTTGATGAGGTTCGAGATTGGGAAGGAAGTGTTGTTCAAGTCAACGGATTTCAGAGGCGAATGGGCGAATCAAATATTTGGACTTTGATGCCATCCTTGAAGACATTGATATTCACGATCATAAGCTGTGAGGATCGCCGTTATGGAATTCATTTTGTGCGCAATAGTTTTGGCGAGATTAAAAATAAATATGATCGAGAAAGTGATGATGATTATAGTGATTTCTGAAGAGAATGCTTAATTATGTTGATTTAACTAAATTGTTTTTGCTATATATTACTTTTTTGTGTGATTATAAAAGTTTTCCTGTATCCGCTAAGAAGCTTCCGCCTTCAACCTGAATGTACTTTATTGGAGAGTTAAACAATAAAAATAATCAAATCGAAAAGTTTATAAAAATATTTATTTAAATTAATTTTGTCAACATTTATAATTTATATTTTCCACACTGTTTTCCTTCACAACTGGAATAATGTTTTTTGAAACCTTGTACGTACTTTTCATTGATCTGATATTGCATGACAGCGTGTTGTGCCTTGTGTGGCCGTGGTCGTGATCTTCAAATAATAGTGTAGCTTGCATGTCAAATATCCAAACCCAGATGCACTACCTTCAATAGTCTGCCGCTCTTTAAACTGCTTCATGCAATTTGCAGATATTCATCTTAACGCATGCCAAACAACACTCACACATCAACATCGCTTTATTTTTATTCAATAATGCTTTTGTTTTCATATCTTACTCACGATTCCAGCCCCAGTTTTACACTACCTACTTCCTAACCACTTACGTTTCCTTTCGCACGCAAGGGTGTTTTAACCAGCTTGCAAAACATTTAACTATGATGCAAATTCCAACATTGAACACTTTTAGTGCGCATTTCTGATGCGTCATTCCCATCAAATGTATTTTCCATTGATGGGAATAAATTTCCCATCAATTCAAATTCAATCGTTTTATTTTTCATTTTCATTGCCATCCAACAAACTCCTGAATGATAACCTTTCTTTCTTCAGTTGCTCAAAGGAAGTCTGCAATGCCGCATACTTTACCTAATAATATTCTGTTCCGAAACCACGATGGACACCGAATCTTACCCGGAGCGGGTTCGAGCTCGCATTCTAAAAGTGACAAAGCCCCTCTTCATCAAATTTCTGACCATTATCGCAGTTCCACTTTGGCCCCTCTTCTTTCTTCTCATTACCCCTTTTCTGCTCTACAGCTTTATTATTTCCAAACTAGCCCGTTGTTTTGACTCCAGCTTGGGTTCCAGAATCTCTGGAGTTAGCTCCATCATGTCTGCGCATACCCCTTATTCCCGTCCCTTTAACATCATAGTTTTATCCCTTTATATGGACTCTCCCATTGAAAAATCCAATTTGGTTTCCATCATCAACGAGAAAATCTTCAATAAAGGAATGTATCCCGAACTCAAACAGCGAATAGTGACCCGCTTTGGCTTCCAGTTTTGGAAAAAACTTGATAGCCCCGGTTTCAAACTCATTAATCATATCCGTTATTACCTGGACGAAAGCGGAAATTCCGGTCAGGACGAATCAGATCGGGAAGTTAACCAACTGGAACATTTAGCTCTAATGGGTCGCCTCTCAAAACTTCCTTTTGACCCTAGCCGAAGTCCTTGGGAAGTTGTGCTCGTAAAAAATTATAAGGATCTTAACAAACCCAAAGTAAAATCGATAATTATCATACGAGCTCACCACTGCTTCGTTGATGCCTATTCAATTATCAACGTTCTTACAAAACTGGTTGCTATTCCTCCCAAGATGTCTGTACAACTTCCACAAATCCCTAAACTAGGGTTGGGAACGAAGCTCATCATGTACCTCCGTTACATTGTTTCGTACCCAAATACCTTTATAAATTACACTCTCAGTGGTGACATAAATCCTTGGGTAGAACCCTCAGCAAAGAGTGCCAGTCAAAGGGTAAACGTTCATGAAAGTGCAGCGCTGAATATTGCCACGTTGAAAGAGATTAAAAGGAGCCTTGGCGTGAGTATGACATGTCTCCTCAATACGATCTTCATTGGCGGGGTTCAGGGACTTATGAAGAGCAAGCACCAGATTTGGAGAGAATTTAGACTCCATATGCCAATCATGCTGCTAGAGGATAGCTCAGATAAGCTGGAAAACCACTTGTGAGTAACTAAATATTATACACACTTACTTTTCACATGGAAAAATTTTTCATAAAAAATATTGTTTTTTAGCATCGGAGTCTCTCTCAATATCCAACTGTCGGATAACAGCATTTATGACACGCTCAGAAACGTAGATATGGAGCTTCGGAGAGTAGTTCATAGCACCCAAGTTTCCGGCTTCAGAAACGTGACAAAGCTTATCGGCTGCTTGCCTGTGAGTTTACATCCACATCCTTCGAGGTTTCCTGGGGCTACTGTCCTCCTCTCAAATATTCCAGGTCCTGTGGGAAAAGTAGAACTAGCTGGCTTAGGATACATGGAGGACTTCAGTGCTGTCGTGACACCGGTTGATAACGTAGGAATTATATCAATGGCCATTTCTCACAATGGCACAATAAAATTCACGATTGCTGCGGATTCCGCAGTTTTAACCTATCCAGAAGATAAGGAAGCATTTTCCAACGGGGTTGCTGATGCCCTGAACCAATTGCATGCTTTGGGAGCTAAAGTAATACACTTTGGAGATTAGTTCGGAGATTTAAAAATTTTGTAAATATTTTTGAAATAAATTGCCAATTAAAATTATCATCTTTTGCTACTTTGGCCAAAGAAGAAGGCTCGGTTTTGATTGATTTGATTACCAACTTTCAAAATGGGGAATGACAGACAATGTAGACAAGTGTCAGTCGGAAGCCTTATAAGGAGAAGTTTGATGTGCTCAAGAAAATTTGTTTGGTTCCTTGCCTTCTTTGACTGTGCTGGTCTATTGTGAAGGAACGAGCATCTACCTTTTTTGTCTCAAGCCAAAAGATGAATGAAGTTTTAACTCGAGAATGCATCATAATATCCATCCCGTCATCACAATGGGCAGAAACGGTATTTGAATCGGGGTAGAATGAAAATAGAAGGTCTGCATCATAATTTAAGAGACAAATATTTAAACTCTATAAAAATTCAAAACACCTTAATTTGTCCTATATTTCATAATTTTGCAATAAAAATTAAAAACATTGAGATGGGGCATTGTGAGAAAATTTTGAAAAAATATCCCTAATTTTGAGACGTACCTTATATCCCTTTCATGCCATACATCTCTATCCTGTGTTTG
>LJIJ01005711.1:0-11168 GCA_001718145.1 Orchesella cincta
AAGTGGCCCCTTTTGAAGAAATGATTTCATTCGACGTTACGTCATTGTTCACAAACGTTCCCATCCTTGACACAATCGAAATTGTAAAACGAAAACTTCAAAAGAACCAAGAATGGAAAAACAACTACCCAAAACTCAGTGTTGATGACGTTATTCAACTTCTTAAGATGTGCCTTAACAATTACTTTGTGTGGAGAGGAAATTACTACACGCAAGATGAAGGAATGCCAATGGGAAGCCGTTATCACCAATACTAGCTGAAATATATCTCCAGGAAATGGAAAATAAAATATTACCCGACATCCCATCAATTAAGTTCTGGTTTAGAATGGTAGATGATGTTTTTGCAGTCATAAGGAAACGATCTCATCTGAAGATATTGAAATCTCTTCATGATTACCCTGGCCCACTAAATTTACTTTTGAACAAGAAGAAATAATAGTTTGAATTTTCTAGATGTCAACCTAAGCAGAAAAAAATGGTAGTCTCAGCAGAAAAGTTTTCCGGAAAGATACTCACAGCAACAGATATTTAGACTGGAATTCACATCATCATAGAAGTCAAAAAATAGCTGTAATTGATTCTTTAGTCACGCGTGCCACAGCAGTCTGTGATCAAGACTCAATAGAAAATGAACTATCATTCATCGAAGAAAAAATGAAGCAGAACAGATACCCACCACATATTGTCAAAAACAGGATAGAAGTTATAAAATCAAGACCAAGAAGAACAAAAACTAATGAAGATAACGAAAAATGGTGTGCAATTCCTTACTGCGGACGATTAACTTATCAAAGCTAATATAATACGAACAAATTTAGACAGAAACCTTGGATTCTTCACTGGCAGAAAACTCAATAGTTTCCTCTCCAATTACAAGGATCGATTCCCCAAAATCAATTGTGGAATATACTCTATAACTTGTAACTGCAAAGCATTTACATTGGAGAAACCAAACGTGATGTCAAAGTTCGAGGAAAGGAACACGAAGCGATATTAAACACCAAAGAATTATAAGATCTCCATTAGCTGAACACGAATTCAATAATCCAGGTCACAATATCCAAATTGGCTCAATCGCCATAATTGACAGAGAGGCAAGATATTTCCCAGGAAATTCAAGGAAGCACTGCACATCAGAAAAGCCAAACTAACTAACACCACCATAAACAGAAACGATGGCTGGGAAATAGACTCATCATGGTTACCCTCCCTTTTCAAGTTTTTATAAATATGATTATAAATAGATTTATTATAATTTTAAAAATGTTACTTCCTTCCAAATTTTCTATTTTTCGAGTTACTCTTGATAATGTTCACGCATTAGTGTACGAAAGCTTGAGTTAAAAATAAACTAAATACCACCTCTTCAGCCGTAAAAATGACTAATAACAAACTTATAATACCATACATTTATTAAACAGGGAAATAATACATTGCAAGCAGACTTGAAGAAGACTCTGCTGAACTTTCCAATACATAGGGAGAAGAGGTTACCGGCGAATTGCGCTAGGGGAATTTTGCGCTTGGAGGTCCTTTTGCACTTGGGGAACTTTGCGCTTGGAACATTTTGCGCTTTTAGAACTTTGCGCTTATGTCATTTAGCGCTTGGGAATTTTGCGCTTTGGTCAATTTGCCCTTATGACATTTTGCGCTTCGAACTATTTGTACTTTTGGAATTAATGGTGGTTTTTCATATCCATGTCCCTTCTGACATGACATTAGTTGGAGTCGTGAATGTGAGTATGAGGATAAGTTTTTCGGCGAATTTGTTTTAACAAGGCTTTTGTAATTGGTTAAGTTTATTAGGAAGTACTTTTCTGAGTACTTTATAATTATATGCCAAAATTGATATATATTGTTCCGCGCTACTGAAAGCTACTACGTGTTCTTTATTATGAGACATTTTTTAAAACATTAGGTTGGGTTAGTTTGGTTAAAAAACAAAAATTTGACAGATAGAGGCCAGGATGAAGGTGGCGTTTTGTGTATAATAGGGTTTGAATGCAGTAGTTGTTGATTGATATTGATAATGAAGCATTAAGAACGGAACACTTTATACTTTACTATTCACTATTAATAATGATGAACCTAATCCTGGTATCAGAATCACTTATTTTGATTTCAAGATAAATGTTTCCACAGTATAAATATTAAAAAATGGCTTCCGGAATTAAATTATTTCGAGTCACTGATTCTGATCCTGGATGGAAATAGTTGCCTTGTTACGAGATTTGAACCTGCTCGGGAGGTTGTTCATATGTTAAACCAGGATGAAGATCATTTTCAGTGGTAATCCTTTATTATTTACTAGAAAGGTGCCCTAAGTGCAGAAAATTTTTATGCTTCTCTAGTATCGAATTTGTGGTGAGACAAGTGCGGTCTTTTGATTTCATGCATTAAGTTATTACCGTATTTCTGATAGTGAGCCACCTAAGAGAAAGCAACCAATAATACCAAACCGAAAATGACCAAGCGCAAATTCCCAAGCGCTAAATGACGTAAGCGCAAAAGTTCTAAAAGCGCAAAATGTTCCAAGCAAACGCCCTAGACCCGAAACATCATTTCAAAACAAAGCATTTGGATTGGATTCTCACACTACTACTCACTTTTTCTTACCCATTTTTTGGAGTTTTCATAAGTTTTCACTACATGTTCTTCACCGATTGACCTGTATATATTGTTTCTCTAGTTCCACAAAATATGCCACAATTCCGATCAAAAATTCTTTTTGGAATAGAAAATTTGTATTTTCTTCAAGCCGTTTGGGCAGTTCTTCTAATTGATTGTACCTTTTATGCTTTCCATTGGTCTTTACACTTCACAACTACTCAATGCGTTCATCTGTGGGAATAACAAGCAAAAGCCGAGAACAAACGCATCTTCAGGGATATTTCAGTCATCTGCGTAAATTACAGGACACTTGAGCTGATCCACCAAAACTTTTGGATTTAGTTTGCGCCACAATTATCCCAACGGAAGCGGTTATGCTCAAGCTGGCATGCTATTGCAACGTAGCTCTGATTACATATGGAGAACGCCTTACTCCAATAAATATGGGGATACTGTTGCTTTGGTCGGCGTGTGGTACTTGCTCGGTTACCATTGCATTTATGCATTGCGGTGCTTTATTCCAAACAGGGTGAAGGTCTTGAGATCTATTAAGAAACATGAGTGGGGTTCCGGGTATAATAATAAGGTTATGAAAAATTTGTGGACTCTTGCAGGCCCAGTCCAAATTAGGTATGGACAGATGTACAGGATTAGGAAACTAAATGTATTAAAATTCTTGAGGAAGTTGACAGAGGAACTGTTCGAGCCTTGCTAACATTGAAAAAATATTAATTTAAAACTCAAAATACTTCATACACGATTTAGAAGGCAAAAACCTTCCAGATTACAAACTTCAGATCATATTTGTTTTCAATTCATTCAACTCAATTTTAATGCTTTCTCACATCACACTATTAAAATGTTAATTCCAGTATTATAGCCCTAATATTAGAAATAAATAATCTCAATTTACATGCTAACAAACAGTAATTATTGTCCTTGGTTATAAAACCGTATATTATATTTGGTGTAGAAATATTTAACTAAACTATGGTCACGCTTGAAAATAAAAAATAAGAAGGTTTATGTCTATTTAAAAGTATTCTCTAATATCTTTTGAAGACTAATTTTCATTTAATCGAAGTTAAGGTTATTTGATTGTAAATAAATTTGTTTTAAAAAACATGTTTTCATATTGAACAAGTTTCAGCAAGTAGCAAAGATATTTGAAGATATTATGTTTGCAAATCCGATGGCAAATTTTTTTCAATACGCACGCTTTCCATTGAAATCCCAAGAAAAATCTTCTGTTCAATAACCTCCGCTCCCTCGGTAACCCATTCGATCCCTATGTTTCACTTATCCTTGTATACTCTATACGCAATTGCTTAAGTAGTTCATCATATAAAAATTGCCAATCATTACAAATGAGTGTTAGTGTGTAGTTGAAGTCGTGTGCTGTAATACAAAAAATTATGAAATTTGCGATACCGTCATTCAATTAGAAGAACTTGTGCAGCTATGCAATTGTATATGTGTTTAAAACGATGCATCGTCCAATTGCGTTCTACGCCGATTCGCGAATTATACAATGTAATATCCATGTGCGCGTATTGTTGCTTTCACACTTCAAAAATGCAACACAATTACTGCATTCAAAACGTAGATATTGTGTAGAATCTATGGTGCAATGTTCAATAGGTATGATGGGTGAGCTTGTAAAAAAGGAAGTCCGTGAGGCTATGTTTCAATCATTTGACCGATGTTTTGATTTCGAATTTAAATAAGCTAGATATGTAGACACTATCGATTCAGGCCCAGCTAACAGTCAGATAAATGGCGTGGAAAAACTTCTTGATTCACGGCACCAAAAAAGTAATTACACTATGAGAGCAAGAGGGATTTCTTTCCCCGCCATGCCTTTTCGCCATGCCATGCCATGAAGTTTTTCTACGCTTTATCTGACTGTTAGGCTGGGCGTGTATCGTGTTATCACTTGAAAGAATGGCATAAAAAATGGGCCAAATTGATAATTAAATGCATTGGACACTTCAAGATTTTTGCAAAGGGGCGTTGATAATCTCAATGTTTCATTTGGCCGATTGACCATCACCATTGATTGGAAATATGAAGCACATACTCTCCTTACGATTCATAAAACGACCTGGATTGGTTTTTGAAAATTCGAATTCCAGGTAAACCCGAAAAAATACAAATGAAAGTACCAAATGCCTCAACAAATAGGTCGCATCCTGTAAACCAATTCCTTAGCAAACAGTGTCTGTATTGTGCGGGAATAGAGGTTAAAAGTCGTTGGAAACAACATTATTGTAAGTTTACAGTACTGAAAGTTTTCAAATCTTTGTAATATAAAAGACTTCGAGGTTTAAAATTTGGTTGTCAAAATTCGATGCCACTCACCAAGTATATGTTACAATTGCTTAAAATATTTTGACTTAAACTCCTATTGGCAAGACTTCAAATGGTTAATACATATTGGAGTAAGTGTTGTCTAAAATGAAATCCTGCAAATGCAACTATCCTCTTACCTTTTATCCTGGTGTTGAGGGGTTGTCACAATAAGGAGGAGAATTTCCCACTAGAATTTTAGACGCCTTATATAAAATGCATTGGAGACAAATGTTGTTTTTTAAAATTTGATTATTTTACATGTAAACGTCTTTCCAGCCAATCTTTTGTCTATCCACACAGAATTAGGCTGCTACGCCTCTGCTCGTGTTGGACAACGTTCACCTACAATGAAAATTTTGTATTTGAAAATTCTTTCTACTTATACACGTCAGCAGTAGGAACTTTTCAGGGGTGACACCGTGGCAAAAACAATTTACTTACCAGGAGGGAGGGCTTATCTATATAAGTAGCTTGTTCGACAGAAAAAATATTATAATATATTCAATATATTTCTTAAGAATATATCCGTTTCAGACCATGATATGACCAAAACTTATTACAAGCAAAAGTTCTATCCGATTGATTAATTAAATGTTGTCATGTAGTCAGCAACGAATTTCGGGTCTTTTGCTTTGTATAAAGTTTTGTCTATCATGGTCCTGAAACGATGATATTTCCTTAAGAAATATATTGAATATATTATAATATTTTTCTGTCGAACAAGCTACGTATTATATGATAAGGCCGCTCCCTCGCTGGTAAGTAATTGTTTTTGGCACGGTGTCAGCCTGAAAGTTCACTGCTGACGTGTATAAGTAAAAAGAATTTTCAAATACAGAAATTTCAATGTAGGTGAACGTTGTCTCAACACGAGCAGAGGCGTAGCAGCCTAATTGCTGTGTGGAGTAGACAAAAGATTGGCTGGAAAGACGTTTAGCGATGTAAAAATATATCAAAATTTTAAGAAAGCAACATTTGTCTCCAATGCAATTTATATAAGGCGTCTTAAAATTCTAGTTGAAATTCTCCTGCCTATTGTGGACAACCCTCACACAGGATAGAAGTAAGAGGATAGTTGCATTTGCAGGATTTCATTTTAGACAACACTTACTCCAATATGTATTAACCATTTGAAAGTCTTGCCAATAGGAGTTTAAGTCAAAATATTTTAAGCAATTGTAACATATACTTGGTGAGTGACATCGAATTTTTGACAACCAAATTTTAAAGCCTCGAAGTCTTTATATTACAAAGATTTGAAACTTTCAGTACTGTAAACTTACAATAATGTTGTTTCCACGACTTTTTAACCTCTATTACCGCACAATACAGACCTGTTTGCTAAGGAATTGGTTTACAGAATGCGAACCTATTTGTTGAGGCATTTGGTACTTTCAAATTTGTATTTTTCGGGTTTAGCTTGGAATTCGAATTTTCAAAACCAATGCCAGGTCGTTTTATGAATCGTAAGGAGAGTAATGTGCTTCATATTTCCAATCAATGGTGATGGTCAATCGCCAATGAACATTGAGATATCAACGCCCCCTTTGCAAAATCTTGAAGTGTCCAATGCATTTAATTATCAATTTGGCCCAACTTTTTTATGCCATTTTTCGTGACTAACACGATACACCCCAGCCTAAACAGTCAGATAAAGCGTAGAAAAACTTCATGGCATGGCATGGCGAAAAGGCATGGCGGGAAAGAAATCCTCGCTGCTCTCATAGGTGAAATTACTTTTTTGGGGTAAATCAAGAAGTTTTTCCACGCTTTATCTTACTGTTTAGGCTGGCCTGATCGATAAGTGTCCTACATATCTAGCGTATTTAAATTTCGAAAATCAAAAACATCGGTCAGAATGATTGAAACATAGCTCAGCGGACTTCCTTATTACAAGCTCACCGCATGATACCTATTGAAGCATTGCAGCCATAGATTCTACCACAATATCTACGTTTTGATGCAGTAATTGTGTTGCATTTTTGAGTGTGAAAGCAACAATACGGCGCATGGATATTACATTGATATTCGTCGAATGCGGCGTAGAACGCAATTGGACGATGCATCGTTTTAACACATATACAATTGCATACTGCACAAGTCTTTCTAAATTGAATGACGGTATCGCAAAATTTCATAATTTTTTGTATTACAGCACACGAACTTCAACTACACACTAACACTCATTTGTATGATTTGGCAATTTTTATATGATGAAACTACTTAAGCAATTGCGTATAGAGTATACAAAGGATAAGTGACAACATAGGGATCGAATGGGTTACGAGGGAGCGAGGTTAATTGAACATGAAGATTTTTCTTGGGATTTCAATGGAAGCGTGGTATTGAAAAAATTTGTGCCCAATCGGAATTTGCAAACATAATATTTTCAAATATTTGCATATGCTGAAAACTTGTTCAATTAATGAAACATGTTTTTTTAAACAAATTTATTTACAATCAAATAACCTTAACTTCGATTAAATGAAAATTAGTCTTCAAAAGATAATTTAGAGAATTACTTTTAAATAGACATAAAACCTACTTATTTTTTTATTTTTCAAGCGTGACCTATAGTTTAGTTAAAATATTTTCTACACCAAATATAAATACGGTTTTCATAACCAAGGACAATAATTACTGTTTGTTAGCATGTAAATTGAGATTATTTATTTCTAATATTAGGGCTTATACTGGAAATTAAATTTTAATTAAGTGGTGATGTGAGAAAGCATTAAAATCGAGTGAATGAATTGAAAACAAATATAGATTTGAAGTTTGTAATCTGGAAGGTTTTTTGCTTCTAAAGCGTGTATGAGTATTTTTTTAAATTAATATTTTTTCAATGTAGCAAGGCTCGAACAGTTCCTCTTGTCAACTTCCTCAAGAATTTTAATACATTCAGTTTCCTAATCCTGTACATTGTCCCATACCTAATTTGGACTGGGCTGCAAGAGTCCACAAATTTTTTTCATAACCTTATTATTATACCTCGGAACCCCATTCATGTTTCTTATAGATCTCAAGACCTTCACACCTGTTTTGAATAAAGCACCCAATGCATAAAATGCCAAATGGTAACCGAGCAAGTACCACACGCCGACCAAAGCAACAGTATCCCATATTTATTGGAGTAAGGCGTTCTCCATATGTAATCAGAGCTACGTTGCAATAGCATGCCAGCTTGAGCATAACCGCTTCCGTTGGGATAATTGTGGCGCAAACTAAATCCAAAAGTTTTTGGTGGATCAGCTCAAGTGTCCTGTAATTTACGCAGATGACTGAAATATCCCTGAAAGATGCGTTTGTTTCTCGGCTTTTGTTTGTTATTCCCCACAGATGAACGCATTGAGTAGTTGTGAAGTGTAAAGACCAATGGAAAGCATGAATGTACAATCAATTAGAAGAACTGCCCAAACGGCTTGAAGAAAATACAAATTTTCTATTCCAAAAAGAATTTTGATCGAATTGTGGCATATTTTTGTGGAACTAGAGAAACAATATATACAGGCAATCGGTGAAGAACATGTAGTGAAAACTTATGAAAACTCCAAAAAATGGGTAAGAAAAAGTGAGTAGTGTGAGAATCCAATCCAATGCTTTGTTTTGAAATGATGTTTCGGGTCTAGGCGTTTTGCGCTTGGAACATTTTGCGCTTTTAGAACTTTGCGCTTACGCAGCATTCATTTAGCGCTTTGGAATTTTGCGCTTTGGTCATTTTCGGTTTGGTATTATTGTTGCTTTCTCTTAGTGGCTCACTATCAGAAATACGGTAATAACTTAATGCATGAAATCAAAAGAGCGCACTTGTCTCACCACAAATTCGATACTAGAGAAGCATACAAATTTTCTGCACTTAGGGCACCTTCTAGTAAATAATAAGGATTACCACTGAAAATGATCTTCATCCTGGTTTAATATATGAACAACCTCCCGAGCAGGTTCAAATCTCGTAACAAGGCAACTATTTCCATCCAGGATCAGAATCAGTGACTCGAAATAATTTAATTCCGAAAGCCATTTTTAATATTTATACTGTGGAAACATTTATCTTGAGATCAAAATAAAGTGATTCTGATACCAGGATTAGGTTCATCATTATTAATAAAGTATGTTGTAAAACGTAGAAAGTGTTCCGTTCTTAATGTTTCATTATCAATATCAATCAACAACTACTGCATTCAAACCCTATTATACACAAAACGCCACCTTCATCCTGGCTCTATCTGTCAAATTTTTGTTTTTTAACCAAACATAACCCAACCTAATGTTTAAAAAATGTCTCATAATAAAGAACACGTAGTAGCTTTCAGTAGCGCGAAGAATATATATCAATTTTGGCATATAATTATAAAGTACTCAGAAAAGTACTTCCTAATAAACTTAACCAATTTAAAAAGCAAAGTACAAAAACCTTGTTTAAAAAAAATTCGCTGAAAAACTTATCCTCATACTCACATTCACGACTCCAACTAATGTCATGTCAGGAAGGGACATGGATATGAAAAACAACCATTAATTCCAAAAGTACAAATAGTTCGAAGCGCAAAATGTCATAAGGGCAAATTGACCAAAGCGCAAAATTCCCAAGCGCTAAATGACATAAGCGCAAAGTTCTAAAAAGCAAAATGTTCCAAGCGCAAAGTTCCCCAAGTGCAAAAGGACCTCCAAGCGCAAAATTCCCCTAGCGCAATTCGCCGGTAACCGTTTCTCCCCTATGTATTGGAAAGTTCAGCAGAGTCTTCTGTTCAAGTCTGCTTGCGAAATGTATTGATTTTCCTGTTTAATAAATGTATGGTATATAAGTTTGTTATTAGTCATTTTTACGGCTGAAGAGGTGTATTTAGTTTATTTTTAACTCAAGCTTTCGTACACTAATGCGTGAACATTATCAAGAGTAACTCGAAAAATAGAAAATTTGGAAGGAAGTAACATTTTTAAAATTATAATAAATCGTATTTATAATCATATTTATAAAAACTTGAAAAGGGAGGGTAACATGATGAGTCTATTTCCCAGCCATCGTTTCTGTTTATGGTGGTGTTAGTTAGTTTTGGCTTTTCTGATGTGCAGTGCTTCCTTGAATTTCCTTGGGAAATATCTTGCCTCTCTGTCAATTATGGGCGATTGAGCCAATTTGGATCTTGTGACCTGGGTTATTGAATTCGTGTTCAGCTAATGGAGATCTTATAATTCTTTGGTGTTTGATATCTGCTTCGTGTTCCTTTCCTCGTACTTTGACATCACGTTTAGTTTCTCCAATGTAAATGGCTTTGCAATTACAAGTTATAGAGTATATTCCACAATTGATTTTGGGGAACCGGTCCTTGTAATTGGAGAGGAAACTATTGAGTTTTCTGCCAGTGAAGAATCCAAGGTTTCTGTCTAAATTTGTTCGTATTATATTAGCTATTTGATAAGTTAATCGTCCGCAGTAAGGAATTGCACACCATTTTTCGTTATCTTCATTAGTTTTGTTCTTCTGGATCTTGATTTTATAACTTCTATCCTGTTTTTGACAATATGTGTGGTGTATCTGTTCTGCTTCATTTTCTCTTCGATGAATGATAGTTCATTTTCTATTGAGTCCTGATCACAGACTGGCTGTGGCACGCGTGACTAAAGAATCAATTACAGCTATTTTTTGGCTCCTATGATGATGTGAATTCCAGTCTAAATATCTGTTGCTGTGAGTATCTTTCCGGAAAACTTTCTGCTGAGACTACCATTGTTTTTTCTGTTAGGTTACATCTAGAAAATTCAAACTATTATTTCTTCTTGTTCAAAAGTAAACTTTAGTGGGCCAGGGTAATCATGAAGAGATTTCAATATCTTCAGATGAGATCGTTTCCGTATGACTGCAAAACATCATCTACCATTCTAAACCAGAATTTGATTGATGGGATGTCGGGTAATATTTTATTTTCCATTTCCTGGAGATTATATTTCAGCAGTATTGGTGATAACGGGCTTCCCATTGGCATTCCTTCATCTTGCGTGTAGTAATTTCCTCTCCACACAAAGTAATTGTTAAGGCACATCTTAAGAAGTTGAATAACGTCATCAACACTGAGTTTTGGGTAGTTGTTTTTCCATTCTTGGTTCTTTTGAAGTTTTCGTTTTACAATTTCGATTGTGTCAAGGATGGGAACGTTTGTGAACAATGACGTAACGTCGAATGAAATCATTTCTTCAAAGGGCCA
>LJIJ01005712.1:0-11164 GCA_001718145.1 Orchesella cincta
AGTGTTGGTAAACCTCAGAAGAGAAAGGGTTCGTCTTCCATGATGGATTTGGGCGCTAATTCTCTCTACAAAAGGGGAGTCTGTAACAAAGATGGGTCTAATGTATGATAAAGTTCAGAACGAAACTGGTATGTGGTCCTTAAAAAATAAGTGTACTCCTGTACTCCTTGTGGGAATGAACCGCTTTCGGTATAACTTTATTTTGTTAAATCTTCTTTGTGTGCATTTGTCTCGTTTTTGTTTGTAGAAAATAAGGGATCGTCGAACAAATCCTGTCTCAGTTAGGGGTAAAAAGGAAAATTTAATATTAAAAATGAAGTCAGCTGCATGAAGGAAACAGATTAAGTGTTGTAAAACCCTCAGAGAAAAGGGTCGTCTTCCATGATGGATGCGCAAATTCTCTCTACAAAAGGGAGTCTGTAACAAAGATGGGTCTAATGTATGATAAAGTTCAGAACGAAACTGGTATGTGGTCCTTAAAAAATAAGTGGATGGTAAATAGAATGATTCTTGATGAGTGAGCTGGAATGTAGGAGTATCTCAAGGATCGCCTCGTTTTATGTGTCTGGGATCTAGTAACGATATATTTCTTCTTCTCTTGACATTCATGAAGGTATGCAAAGATTTATGTTGGATCCTTTGTAACGAAACAATTCTAGTGAATCGTATTCACTTGAAATCAGATAGATCATATAGCTATGAGAGGTTATACATGCAATCAGACATTTAGTTCAAAGTGATATCTTCAGGTGCCAGTTTTATGATCCAGATGTATTGCTCGTTGGAGAAGCTACGCGCTATGGCATAATGCAGGATAGTTTGCCACTCGTATGATACCGTACATTATAATGTTATGCATACAATAAGACTAAAAGTAATCATTTAATCGTCCGGATATGAAAAACATGTCTTTGTGATTGATGCTTTACAGTTGGTGCAGTATAGAAGATTTCTAGAAAGAAACTATCCGGCCAAAAATATCGCAATAAAAAATGATTCATGAAGTAATGGAATACCGTTGACTATGGCAATAGTGATCATACAGTATTAAACAGTGCCATCATATAAATTACATACAGGAATAATGAGAAATATACGATCATTATGTAATTTATTTTTGCAATAAACGCAGAACTCTATAAGGTGTGTCTGATCGGATGTTTAATATATTGTATTAAATTTTTTTAGTGATTTGTCAACATATATCATAAGAAATACATGACAATGTGATATACAATGGTGGTTTCACTTTTTGATAATGTGTGAATCTTATATTTCACTGAGTAGACATTGTTGGTACAAAAGAAGTGAACCAACATGCGCAAATTTAAAAAAAATCTCAAATGGTACTTAAAATATGTTGATTTCGCACAGTGGGGGAACGCCAATAGTCGATAAGAACCAGTTACAAATGTCGGTCTGTAATTTGAATTGGGTATCAGATCCTCGTTCCTCTGTGTTTGGTCGTTTTTCTTGCATCTGTCTGCTAGTGGAAGTCAAACTCGTACAACTAGTTCCACACTCATCCTTATGAACTCTAGGTACTTTGGGCAGTTTACTCGAGATTTGGTGACCATGCGGTGCCAGTTCTGCCATCACTCCAAATGTGATGATCATGCACTATCAATAATAAAATAGCAATTATTTATATATGTAATTCTGAAAGACTTCAATCTACCTCTCACAATTAAATGTTGAACTTTTAATCACTAACCAGAAGTTTAAAACCCATCATCATATAGAAAGAGATATCTGGATTGCAGGCTGAATGGTTATTGTTGTGAGTACGTTTGGGAAAGGTCGGATGGCAACTGAAGCATCTTTCATGATAAACTAGTCTTAGTCCTTACGACTAGAATGTATTTTCATACTGTACATGTAAAGTATCTTATTTATAGAGTACCCTTATATCACTATACATAATAAATTTTCGACATGTTTACCATATTACATGTATTCAACAATGGGTTAAGGCCTTGCATATAATAGTGGATTGATAATGACTATGTTTAACAATGAATTGTCGTCTTTCTCATGTTCTTGGATCACAAGTCGACTGATCCAAAATGCATTAGTATCAGGTGATAGTGCTTCATACTGCCCCTATATTATTAATACAATACAGGTCTATCCATATCTTCACTAAACAAATGCGACTCATCTTGAAGTCTGTATTACTCGCATTAGACGCTATGAATGGATGTCTAATTTACCATGTAACAAACAATGCATAACAATTTTACAATTTGAATTATACCACAAGCCATGTAAGATTATACGCTCATTTCTAGTTTCCATAGATCCGAATGAGCATCTGAACAACCCGTCAGATTTAAAGTGCATAAGATGGTAATAATGATCTTGTGATTATACGCACCATTCTCACATACTATTCATGGACTATTTAAATCATCATCAGATTCGTCTTTTTTATTTTAAAACAACTAACTAATGAGAATTAAGAAAGAGCGAATAGAAGAAAGTTATTAGTGCAAATTATTACCAAAACTTACATTACATCCAAGTCATATCTTACATTGTGTGTGAAAAGTGATATATGTTGCGAGGCAAAACGTAAGTGAATTAAAACATCAATATATAGTCAATTATGAATGAAATGATTTTCATGGCTTTTTCTGCTCACAACATGTTTGGACTAAATTTGAAGACATACCTGGTTATCATTATAAGCAACACTACTCATAGTGCGATGCTTGATACACCATTATTAATATTCAGGAAGGTCTTGGATGCAGGTGCTGCAAGCGAAACGGTAACGACAATCCATGTCCATCCGAATAATTATTGCATGCATCCATCGGACTATTATGAGGATGTAAGTGCAGGGAAATCAATATACTTTTACAAAGTGTGTCAACCATGTATAATGGTGTAATAGTGAAAGTTTTGAACAGTTTTGTTCAAATGATAGAATTCACAAAATGATAGGCATGGAAAACGACTTCTTCAACTCATTCATGACAGAAACATGAAACTTTTAACAGAGAGTACTATTGACGACTCTCTCATCACATTTTTTAATATTAATCTTGAAAAACTGAAGAACGATATTCTCGATGATGCAGAAGCAATCATCACAGGAGGTAAAGATTGGAATTGGGGTTCGTGAATTTTGATTTTCTATCACGCTTTAAAAGCAACTTGCCATGTAACAATTGTCCATTTGAACTTATACGTCCTGTCGGATGTAAATGGATTGATAATGGATTATCGCACTTCCTATCATTAAAAATTCGCGTACAGTTTGTTGAAACTGATAAGGTAACAATTCGACCAGATGCATTCGTAATGATAAAAGAATTTCCAAGTCGTGGAATAAGCTGCGTTGTAGTGTATAAAGGACCAACATCCTTCACCATGAGAAGAGATGCGAGTGACATGAAACCTAAAGTTACTCAATCGTCTGAATTTTTCAAGCTTCAAGATTGCAATAATTCGACACACACTGCTAGCTACCAGATAAAAAGTGTATATGATACGACATACTTATATTGTAATAATGTCTCTGTTAATATCGAAGGATCGATAACTGAATGTAATGACACAGTATTAGAATTACCACAGAAAAAAATTATTAGAATTGGTGATGTAACTCATTATATAAATAATACGGTTCAAATCAAGCAGAGAGATGATCTCTATTACACTTTTATTTTAAATATAAAAATGAACATATCAGATATGTTGAAAAAATTGCAACCTTAAATAATACTTTGTTTACTCACTCTGGTAATATATTGTTATTAGCTAAACTTACATTTAACATCATGGTACGATTCTTCACATATTTCGTTAGTTAGTAAGATATATATTTATATCATGATTACGAGCAAAGTACGTAGTCGATCGGACACCGACTTGAACGATTTGTGTTGAATTTTGTAGACACTTGTGAATAACTAATATCCCAAAAATATTAACCGTGAAAGTGTATTTTTGTTTCCGTTGCAACAGATTGAATTTTCGAAAATGTACCTCTGCCATACATTGTGTTATTTGATGAAAATTTCAAGTTTTTAACATTATAGTCGGATGCCGCTAAAACTTACTCTCTAGCATTAAAGAGCTTAAAATAAAACATTTATCAGTTTTATACATTTTTGACAAGAATTTCGAAAAATTCAACCTTTCAAATGCTCCGTTTGTGGCAATGCGTTTGCTCAAAACGGTGATTTGACAGATCATTTTAGAACTCACACGGGAGAGAAGCCTTTCAAATGCAATATTTGCGGGCGAGCATTTAGCTAAAGATCGAATCTCAACCGGCATTTAAAAATTCACTAGAGGAAAAGTCTTTCAAATGTAATCTGTGTGACAAAGCACTTAAGCATCAATCAAATCTCCTAGTTCGTTGAAGGAGTCACATGAAAGAAACGGTTTTTAATTGTACTGTTTTGACAAAGCGTTTAACCATAAGTCGAGTCTCAAGGCCCATATTCGAAGTCACACTGGGGAAAGTGCCAACTAAATTTATGAAATTTAAATGCTTGCAAAAATGGATTTTGTGGTACCTTCATAGACCATTTCAAAGCTAACGAAGGAATGGTAAAGGAGCCATTGAAGCTTAATGTGTAAGTTTAGTCATTCGTACGTTTAGCACGTACGTGTGTAAATAACAAAGCAAGAGATGTTATGGATTATTGGATCTTGGCACTGCTATTATTGGTTAAATGTGTTTTCAGTTATTGCAAAAATGTGTATGTGATTTGTATTTGAAATGGGTACTCAATAACAAGGGTTTATATTTGTGAGTTAATATATTTAGTTTAGGTGAATGGCTACTTACAATATTGTAAACTAACATTATTACATTTTTGTTTAACTTTGTTACAAAACTACTAATGTAGTTTACCTGATGGGATTTGGAATTAAAAAGGGAATTCAAGGTTTCTATGAGCTATGTTTGGTTGTAAATATATTTAATTAAGAATAAATAGAAAGTCTTCTCCATTTTATAAACAAGCACTATTACGTTATTTATTTACCTTAACGTTAGTTTAAAAATTACATACAAAAATGTGTAAGTACGTGAGGTAATTTGAACGTCAACTGTTGTTTGAAATAAATGCTAGGATATCCTTTAAAACTAAATTAAACTTTTATTGCAAACATTCAGAACAAAATATGTTTCAAAGCACTTTCACGACTCATTAGCAGCTTTACTGCGTCGAAGTAGGCCATTTTATGCCCGCCTTTAATACCAGGATTTTTTATATATTGAAGAGAATTGTATTTTTGTTAGATATTAAAGTGTGAATAAATACATGTATTTTATATGAGAACTCGGAAATTTAACTTGAGAGCATAAACAGTTATTTTTCGTATGGGTGCATAATAGAATCTGTAGTTTTGTGTTAACTTTACATTAATGCATGTTATATTTATGCAGGAAATGGACAACCTCTATTTGCCTTTACTGCTCTCAATAAGTTCATTTGGAATTTTGTTGACCAAGCACAATCTTGTGTCAATATATCAGAAAGACATAAAAGGTATTAAACGATATATATACCAAGAGAAGAATGAAAACTTCTATCGTTCTAAAAAAAGAGACTTATTTTTCTCTTCAACTCTCTTACTTTTACATAAGTCGAGTACTTCTGGGATCCTTCTATCACCACTCTCCATTAAAATATCATATCCAGATTAACAACAAGGCTTCAGCTTAAGGACAAATCTGAGCTTGATCAGCAAAGTAAAATGAAGCAGAGAAAATATAGTGTTTTTATTGCGCTTTACCACATAGCATTGCCTATTTTATGAGCGAATTTTTTTATACCTTTATTGTGAATTCGTTTAAACGGACATGTTATTTAATTTATATGAGCTACGGGTTTAAATTGTTTTGCACGGATTTATTAATGGGATAGTGTGTATTTTTAGGTTGATTTTTTGTGAGTAGTTAATATTTGTACACTCTGGAACATTTTTTTACTCAATATTTACTTGAAAAACAATAATAAAATCTGAGTTTTGTGATGACGAACCAAAGTTTTGTAAAAGTTAAAAATCGGTGAATGGATTCAAGTTTTGGTGGCAGTGCATTTGTTTGACAGCAACCAAAATGTATTAATAGACAAAAATAATGAGAAAGGAGGAGGTAAAGCAGTACGCTCATTATAATGAATGCCAGGTGCATATTATCGTCACTCAGACCAACCATAGGAACCTTGTTTTTTTCATACTACAAGTACACGTTATAGCAGAAGTGAACGACAAGCATTTTTAAATGTTTCAGAAGGTTTCATAAGGAATCTTGCATGAATGCATGGATATATATATGTAGGTAGTACCTCTACTGTTTCAATAACCCTGAGGTTCTATAAACGTCTCGAGCCCAGTCTGAAATCTACCTAAGTACTTACTCACATTCCTTTATAACCTTTTAGCACACAATTCACACACTCACACATCATAAAAGCACGACCACTTCCACATTTAAACACTCACAGTGTTTATGTAGCTGTGTACTTTACCTTTGGACGTTTAGTGTTATCATCAAGATTTCAGGTTTTCTCTCACCATCGTACACATTCTTGGAACGGTGTTCATATAAGTGTACAATTATTCAAAGTATTAATGCTAAAGTGGAAATAACACTTACAAGTTGTCGTTTGAGCTTCCCAAAATATCAAGTAACTGAAATCTAAACTGCCATACACTGTAACTTGCAAAATTTATTCATCAACAAGTGGGTGAGAAGAGAACAAACACTTCCCATTCTGCTGTTCACTAAATAGCATTATTTACTTATCCATAACATTTTACAATTTCAGGAGCGTTGGAAACATACATCCAGTACCCGAATCACAATGACCGAAAGGGGAATGACGGAAGACAAAAAGTTCAAATGTTTATTTTGCCCAAAAACATTCTCCAGCAACTACAAACTGATGGAGCATCTACTAATGCACATTAAGGAGAAGCCGTTTTTCTGTTCCATTTGTGGGATGTCCTTTGGACAAAATGGGCATCTGACATGACACTTAATCGTTCACTCCATAGAAAAGCCTTTTCATTGTGGGAAGTGTGGCAACAAGTTTCGGCACAAATATAATTTGAAAACCCATTTAAAGATACACGAAGCAGGAGTAAAATCATTTAAATGTCCCTTTTGTTGCAGGGCATTCAGATTTCAGCAAGATCTGTTTGGTCACATAATAACACACATTAGGGAAAAGCCATTTAAATGTAACCTATGCGGGAAAGATTTCGCAAGTGGAACGAATTTGGGAATACATTTTAGAATTCACACTGGGGAAAAACCTTACAAATGCTCCGTTTGTGGCAAGACATTTGGTCGAAAAGCTAGTTTGACAGTTCACTTCAGGTCTCACACTGGAGAGAAACTTTTCAAATGCAATGTTTGCAAAACAGCATTTCGTGACAGGTCGAACCTAAAACGAATTTTAAAATTCAAGAAAAAACTGGCAGATTAGCGATTTGAGACTACTTTCTTACAATATCCGCTTTTGGTTAACGGAACCAGGAATGTTTTGGATTCTTATCATGCCAGTTAATTTGTAAGACAGTGTTTTTAAAGATAGGAAACAACGTATGCCGCTTACTTGACAGTGCTTTTGTTTAATATAATCATCTAAAAACAATTACGGTTAGTTTGGATGAATGGCAGTTAATGTAATTGAAATAGCTTGGCTAAATATAATTTCTACTCAATTGGTTTTGTAAATTTACATAATTCAGTTATTTCTTTGCGTTTTGATTGCTCTGACTAAAAAATATTGTTGCATGACAATTGTAAGTAACTATGAATATTATTTGATGTTTAAATAAATGCTAAATTTAAAAAAAAATACTTATTCATAATTGAGCATTTGGACATGCAGCTATTATTGGAACAAAAGTGTTTGTATGCTAGGAAATCTACAAAAGTCCACAACATGCAATCGGTGCCATCACCTTTGCACGTAAAAAGCAAGCGTAATTGTGGCGATATGATACAATTGATTGAGTTATACTGTTATTGCTTAGCTTTGCGTTTGCGGTTTCGTATGAATTTTAAGGAGTCTTTTCCAGTTTTACTGTAGTGTTTTCACTAAACCGTGTATTCATTTATACTACAACTATGCAATCAACCGTGTATAGTTTATTTGGCAAATTCACTGATCATTTGTAATTTCCCAAAAACCTTGAAAAATTAAATGCAGTAGTGGTTTTCGACAAAGAATGTGTGCATCAAAGACATTATTGAATGGGATGCATTTAAACATGCAGATGTATATAAGAAATCCGCGCAGATTTTGTAAGAAACATGCGTATGTAGAAATCCTCGCAACTTTGTCAGAAATTTGCGTCTATAATTAGACTTCGTCGCTATTTGTATGATTTGATTAAAATCTCAAAATCCAACCAAATAATTGAATATACTCTTAAATTGTCATATGAAACATTCTGAGAAAGGTATTTATATTCATATAATCCATTTAGATTACTGCTTAGATACCGTTTCATGCAAATATCCATAGGGTCTCCCCAATCATATAAATTTAAAACATTATTAAATTATAAGCATCATTGCATCTGAAAGTACCTACAATGAGCGTGTTAGCTTTGGGATTCGTCTACAGACCCTTACGAATTTCAAAATATTGGTCGGACGAACAAACTCCAACAGTAGTGAACTTCAATTGTTCAGTAAAAAGCGAAGTATAAATCTGAAAGTGCATATAACGGTTCATTAACTAGCAAAATTTATATGTGAAGTGAAGTTTAGACATTCAGCTGCTAAACCTTTTTTATCCCAGCACTTAAAGGTGCAATACTTAGATATGCTCGCATGTGCAATAACTCCAGGTGGGGAACATACGGTGATTAGAAGACAACAGCTCATTGTATTTGAAATATTGAAATGTCGAATGGGAATGGGGAAAAATCTGTGCATGACGCATTTATAAAAAAATATATATTTGTTTTCACATAATCGAAATCGTTATATAGAAACGACTCTACCAAGAACCATGAGAAGCCCAAAGTATAATTATTTTTGGGCTTTGTAAAAAGATTGTTGTTTCCTACATTTTAGCGCAATTTTATCATACGAGACTTTCTAATAAAAAGATTCATGTTTCTGACATTTCATCGCAATTCTCTCATACACAGGTTTCTTACAAAAAATAGCGAGGATTTCTTATATACATCTGCATAGTTATATTTGTCCCTTATTGAATTGCAGATGCTCTAACGTCAAAATTATTCATCTGGATCAGGAGTTTTCAACTTTAAGGCTAAATGAGCATTGTTCCACGTGATCTGGGTTACCGACAACAAAATTTCCTCCGCTGATTGCTTATAATTCATTGCTATCTTGATGACCTTCCAGTCATTTCAGTCCGTCACCATATTTGAGATGTCAAGCTGCAGAAATTTCATGTACCTTAAAACTGAAGAAAATCATCTTTGACATGCCTCTAAATTTTGTATCACCCAAATATTTCTCCATGACTAAGAAAACATCTGGAACTGCAATGTAAGGAGAGCAGCACTCGTCCAATTTTGGTTTTGAACATTGAGATATATTTACAGGTTTCACCATAAGTTCCAAAATTACTTGTTTTAATTCGCTTCGCTTTTTATAGTTCCCTGGTTTGAAGTACCTTGCGAAATGCATCCAGCTTGGATGTTGTGTGTCAAATTGAACAACCATTTTTCACATTTTACAAAGCTCTTGGACCGAAGCCTGATGCTTGATGAACATCTATGTATCTCCCAAAATATGAAGAAGGTAAGAAATGTTCAGATTGTCGACCTAGCTTAATCAATCTAATGGATACAAATAAAAATTACAAATCATGAGCAATTGGAACTTTGCCTGTATTCTGTGATCAATAATGTTAGTCGCCTCTGACAAAACCTTTAGTTGGGATTCCTCAGGGCAAATGCCCGACAATATTTTACGACGCTTGTTACTAATTAAATCAAACAATAAGCTTGTCTCCATTGGTTGCTTGTCGTGTTTAACAACTGATTAATTGAACTTGACTTGTGAATAAACAGAAAATCGAATGTTAAAAAATTGTGGGGTGGGCCTAAAGGTTGTGTGAATAACTGTGTGGATACTTTCAAATTTACTGCACTCTATAGTTTACTAACAAAGACCAGGCACACTCAAGAGTATTGGTACGATACGTCTACCAAGAACATAATGAGAACTTTGGCCCCGTTAAGAAAACGGATGCTTTTCTCATCTCTCGTTCACTTTAACTTATAACTCGAGCATTGAATTGGCAAGGCAAGCACAAGAAAAGTCATCACCCGTCTCAGGCCCTTGCATACTCATAAGCATCCATCAATTTCCTTGTGGTTGACCTCCTCGTGCGAGTGTAGCATCTCCACAAACAAGTGTACAAATGCAGTCATACCTAACAAAGCCATTGCATACAAAAGCATTGTGATCACTTTCCCCCATTCAGATACTATATCCAGATTGGCAAGCAGACATGAGCGGAAAGCTAAACAGGGGTTTGATCAGCAAAATGAGATGGAGGGAAGTAGGACAGAAGAAAAGGGCGATGTGTTTTACCACTGTATTTGATACATTCATTATTTGTGTTCCATCTGTCTTGATAAAACCTGTTGTACTTAAGAAACTTTAATTATTTTTAGGATTACAGTAGATAAATCGGTTGGTGCTAACATCCCTATGCAAAATGTCGTAGAATAGAAAATTCATTCTCGCAGGCTCTTTGGATACAAAATTTTGTATCATTATTTCTTACACCAAAAATAGTTTTCCAGTGCAATATGTAAATAACCTGATGGAATCACTGAAAGATCTACAAAAGTTACGCTAACAGATCTGGGTGCCATTCTTGCTCCACGGACCGCATTTTAGGTCCGAAAAAGGTATTTAGACTCATTCGAAACTTTTGTCACGAGCTCTCCCGTAGCTATCTTCACTATAGCATTTCACTAAAAAGGTTCTTTGCTTCGTTTCCCCAGCCTTGATAAAGGAAGCTAGTGGGAGACCGCCGCTATCAGCGCTAGAAGCCGAGAAAATGATATTGTACAATGAAATATTTAACTTTTTAGCTTACTTTGTTTCCAAAAAACACATTAGTTAATATACATGTATTAAAAAAAAAAAAAAAAGAGAGATCCTTCGTTTAAAAATCCAATTTTTTAC